>ML976739.1:262192-303417 GCA_010015655.1 Bimuria novae-zelandiae CBS 107.79
AAGGCGAGCATGATGACGCAGTAATATATCTTACACGACTTCCGTGTTAGGCGTATAAGCGTTACCAAAGGGGTCTTAGCGGCTGTGCCAGAGATAAGAAAGGCAGGCAAAAAAATTACGTAGCAGATTATGTAAACGCCCAATTGGTGCTAGAGTTAAATAAAGTACAGCTAGCAGAAATCACGCAGGTCTACAAGGCCGGAGAAACTCCCGGGATGACTGCGTTTAACTTAAACCTACCTCTTAATAACTGTAGTAGAACCTCTATCTACCAGAAATTGTCCCTAAGCCTCTGAAATTGAGCTCATTCTGAAGCTATGCGGATTAACCGGGGTGGGAAGCTGAACCAGCATCTGAGGGCAGTAACGAATCGGTCGATAGCAATGCCAGCGCTATATTAATCCTCGCTGCAAATCTATAGGGAGATAGACACATAGCTATAGAAAATTATTCCATAGACTGTAGAAATAAAAATCTACTATAAAATGATTTCCGGCTACTAAATAAGGAAAGTGCTTCGTCACGCTGTGTGATTCGCGACGTGGTATGCGACGTTAACTGTACATATCATAACCCCCGAAGCCGAGCGCCTTGAACTGTAAAAAAGTACGGATGGTGTCTGGATCGTGCATTCAGCCTATTTTGTACATGTTATCAAAGTCTCATTCTCCAATATTTCTCGAAATAGATATCCAGAAACGCCTCCCCATTGGTATCGCGACCAGCCCAGTCGGCTCCAAATAAAGCAAATCATGATACTCATGAAGAACCCCAGCACTACTCATTTTCATCTCCAGCAGAACCCGCAATCGTTAACGATTACACTCGCTCATATAACACACAAAGTCCCCATCATGCTCTCCCTTCACGCATCTTCGAGCAATCCACGGGTCGGACCTAGACATGCTGCCCTCTGTACGGCTCATACGCCTGTCCACTCCCACCATGGCCTATCGGGTGCATCTGATGGGAATTATGCGCGTTCGCGCTCGCGCCCATGTACGGGCTCGCCACGCGCTCATACGTATACGGCGTCTTCTCGACGACAACCTTCTTGTGGCCGCTCTTGCCGCTGCAGCAGCACACGCTGATGAGCCAGAAGAAGCCGCTGCCGATGGAGAAGGCGACGCCGATCCAGAGCACGGACAGCATCTTGGAGGACCACGACGCCTCGATCTGGTACGGGTCGAGCACGGTGCGGAACACGGAGATGAGGGTGCCGTAGAGGGCGGTCGAGGTTGCAGCTGCGGCGATGATGAAGAGGGTTTGTGCCTGTAGAGTTGATTAGCAACGATTTTTCACATGAAGATACAGGGATGCGGGAATAGGGATGGTGCTTACAGTTGACACGATGGTGGTGATCAAACTTCCCCACCGGCTGAAGATGGCACTGATGCCTAAGAGGACTTCAGCGATCGTAAGGACGAGCGCAATCATGTAGCTGATAAACATCCACCGCGACACCTTGTGGTACGTATCGATGCCGTTCTGGAAATCCTCGGGGAACGCTGCTTGCACGGATGTGTTTTCGAGCTTCCACACGGCGAACGGGTTGAACCAGAAGTAGTTCTGGCGATCGGTGCAATGCCAGTTCTCCTCCTTGCCGTCCTTGAGGTCGGCTTCGCAGTAGTTCCATAGCCCAACCTGGTAGATGTCGCGCATGTTGCCTCCGGACGCGGCTCCCTGGAATGCCTTGACGACATCGGGAGATGCGCCCTCAGGGAGTTTGTCGAGGATAGTGTCGGGGTCTGCCTTGAAAGCTGTTGTGTCGGCCTGTAGAGACTCAGTTAGCATCCTAAACCGTGTGTGGTAATCGCGCGAGATTTTGGGGTTTGGGCGAGGCTCGTAGAAAACGCACCTTGAAGAAGTACAGCCCCCGCGACAGCTCGCTCTTCTGGTAGGCTTGCCCCGACAACACAACCACGAGACATATCAGACTCGCAATCGTCATCGCCATAGGCGTGAAGATACACGCGAAACGCCCTGCTTTGCCCATGATGACTGTTCTTCAAACAACAAGAATCGCAATGTCGAACAGTGACGCGGTGTCCAAGGAACAATTGTCGCTAAAGAAAAGACACGGGAAACACGAGGGGACGATGGCGAGATAAATTAGTGGCGTGGGCTGGCAGCCAGCTTTTGTACGAGCGACACCGCCTCAGCTGGCCACTGTTCAGCAGGCCTCAGCCCCCTTCGGTCAGGGTCCATGCCCGGAAGACAGCAGCGTGGGGCACAGCTCCAGCCTCAACCACTTTTTGCCCGTTTGCAGTAAGAAGCATGCATCCCCGCTGACGGCTCTATGCCTAGCCCAGCAACGCGTCAACCACCTGCTCATGGCGGTGCTGAGCTCTTTACGCGTATGCTTGGTCGCACTGAGTGCTGTCGGACACGCGCTGAGCTCCACTGACCGCTGCGTCAGCGACTGCTTCGGGAGAAAGAGAGCTACGATCTCAAGCTCTGTGGTTGGGGGGGGACTACTATACATCGCGCAGCCTTGCGTTGGATCTTCGCGACGTGCGACAAATTTCCACAAGCAGGCCGGGCTGATAGTCGATCTGCACCCGCACGAAACAGCGCACTCGCACACTCCTCGGCAATGTTTCACGTCGTGCTCAACAAACTAGAGTAGAGTAGAATACTTGGGAGACATTCGTAGAGTGCTCGAATCAACACATCTCGCATACTCCCTTCAACAATGCTTGTGCTCATCGTTGCTTCAGCAGCACACCCTTCCGCCTTGCAAAACACATTGGCACACAGCCAAGCCCAGTGCTAATTAGCTCCATCATGCCCATGTAAAGTAAGCAGCGCAGCACCCGTTGTTAAATTTAGACGGAGCTTGGGGGCGCACAACGATTGTTTCCTTGCCACTTGTGGCTGGTGCCACGCGTAGCGGCGCAGTTGGGTGCGGCAAGGCACGAGGCTGCGAGCAATATCACCTTGGGTGGACGAAGACGCGTAGAAAGGATACTTGCGTCCAAGGAAATAGATAATGAAGACTTACAATATGTATTAATTACTTCAAGTAGATAGTGGCACGAACTAAAGTTCTGTTTTCACCGTAAATGTGCCGGGTTTTCGCACAGACTCGCTCCTACGACGGTTGGGCACGTGAGATATAGCCTCTATGCTGTTGATTGTAAAGGCAACCTATCGAAATTTGGTACGGAAGCATTGCACAGTTCCTCATGAGAGACAATCCATGAGTCGTAGCAAGGCTTTCTGTCACTAGAGCTTGGAAGGGTGCATCTGTGGTTAACCTCCACGATAGGACGCTTCGACCTTCAACTTGTAGACGGAGTGAATAGCATTCGTGTGCGGCGAAAGGGTCCAAGGCACGGCTGAATCTACAATGGCGCCGTAGATGCCGTGTATCCTCTATATGCGTAGTAAATGTATCAGTACGCGGCAAGCTACAATTGGTGCTTAGATATGTTGCGAATGTATATGCCCGGTCGTGTGGGTACAAGGTCGGGTAAAACAGTTCTATTTAGCATTATATTAGTCCTGTGTGTTACCCCAGGATAAGCAATACATAGGTGAAACAACATCGGAAGGACGAGCAAATACCACCAATTTACTACACCTACCCATGGTACTTACTATCCACAAGTTCCGTTCGTCATGTCATCGCCCCGATTATGGCGATGGAAGGCGTTGCCATTCCTGTTCCAAAATCATCTGCGTTGGCAATCTATGATAAGTAGGGCTTTGCCGATCTTCGTCAACTGACCGACCCGACACTTGAACCTCACGTGACTTTACCCAACCCGTAGACCCGATGAAGACCCGCACATCCCCACAAACCGCACCGATGGGAGGCAACGCAGGGACCTTATCCGATTGAGTTATCATAACAGTGGTATCTCGCAATTCTTCTATCTGCATTTCTCCGCAAGCGGCGACTCTCGGCCTGCCCTGCGTCACACGACGCGCGTCTTGCTCATCCCCAGATCCCCTCACTCATGTCTGCCCCTCAGCAGCCCATCTGTTTTTCCCTGTTCCCCATGGTAATTCGTTCAGGTATGTCCATCCATCCATGCATGCAATGCACCATAACAAATGGAACCCGCTCTTCGCACCCAACAAATGAAAATGCAAGACGTCCACTATCTGTATAGATAGCCAAAAATGCCAGTGGTATAAAAGATGCTGCACGATCGACCCGTGTCGGACAGAAACGAAGAATACATATCGCGTAAAATGCTGCAGATGGTCGGTTCCCCATAAAAGAAAAAGAAAGCCGTCGTGAGGGTGTAGACATTAAGCTTAGGACTAATGTCTAGAAGCGATCGGAGCGCCAGAACGCCAAAGCGGGCAGTGGTGCACTGCATCGCTAGTCCAGGTATACTATTGGTACAAGCGCGAGTGGGTGTCGCGACTCTGAGATGTATGGGTATCGGTGATTCCTTCTGGACCGGGTCATTGCCGGCCCACGCTGTGAATGATGGATGGAGCGTGGCCAGCCTGTAGTAGATCCATGACGATAGAAGTCGATACCAGAATAGGTGTGGTAGAAGCAGAGGGGAACGTCTGGCATAATTCATCGTGGGTGCTGATTGTGAGGATCAGATCCCGGCGTATTGCGACCCTGTTCCCCTCTTGAACGAATCCACTGCGCGTTGCCACTGGTGCGGCCTTCGAGCGCCTTTTGCGCATCTGGGTCTGCCCGTGCAGTAGTCCGCCCGTTGATGATGTCCTCGGCGTTGATCTTGCTGACTTGGTGCGCTATCGATGTGATCACATACTGACGGAGCTCGCGGTCCTCGCGCATGTCTTCGCCTTCAAGATGGAACTTCTCTTGCTTGCCCATGTTGTTTCGTCGCATGTTGCGGATCTCGCTCATGATATGGTGGAGCACTGCCTCCGGTGCGCGACTGCGTTCAGCGCTGTACTTGGTGTCGCGGACATATCTCCGAGTGACGTCCATGGCGCCATCTGCGGAGAAGGCGATGCAGTAAGATAGCTTCTTGCCCCAGCCTATAAACCGTTAGTTTCAAGCACACGAAATTCACAGCGACGAGAAGCATACCTTGGGTGTACAGCAGGGGCTTGTCCCAAGCCTCCTCGCAGACGTCGACGTGTATCCAGCGCTTGCGGTGAACCGAGTAGACCTCAGTCCAGACGTGATCCTCGGCGTTCCATACCCATCTCACTCGCGATCCGACGGCCCGACAAAGCATGCTAAAGCAGTTGGCCCATTCGCCACATCGGCCGCGGCGGGTCTGCAGGAGCACAAAGGCATCGTTGTATCGCGGGTACCGCTCGTAGGCACCACAGTGATCCAGTGAGCACTTGTATAGTTCGACTTGGTTAGCGCCGCGGGCCTGCTCGTCGGGAAGCGGTGCAGCCATGCCAACGCCAATCGTGGGCGAGTAGCAACGGCTGCATGGCGGGTTGTTGACCCACGAGAAGAAGGAGCGTTTGAACCAGCGCATGAGAGCTCGGACGACACAGTCTTGATAGCCCCATGCTGCCTTCTTATTCGAACCCAAGCTCTCGGCTTCGGCCTGGAGGATCTGGCTCTCCTCTTCGGCCTCGTTGTATATTTGCTCCAACGGCACTACTCGCAAGGCTTCGTCCAACAAGCCGGGGTTCTCCCACCGTAAAGGCATATTCGAGAGCGAATGGAGCATGTTCTTGAAGCGCAGGGAGCGGGCGTCCTGTGGCGGTTCCGGCACCAAGGGTAGGTTTCGGAGTGACGAGTATGACGGCGGAGCGTTCTGCACGGGCGGCGGTTGTGGCGTGCCAAAGTCTCTGGGCGCTGGCGATGCTGATCGTGACTGTGCGGAGCGCGAGGTGAGCTCGTTCATGCGCTTCGTGCTGAGCACCTGGCGGAAGCGCTCTGTGAGGTCGGCGGCCAGCTGGCTGCTGTCACTGCTGTTGGCAGTCGCCCGCGAGGCACCGTGCGAGTGCTCCATGGCCGTGGGGGCGGTATGCTCGCAGCGGACGCGAGAGGCAGAAACGTCAACAGCAGGACGGTGGTTCGTGATGGTGATGATGGTGTGGGCGTTCTGCGTGCGCAGAATCGGGGGATGGCGGCGTTATAGTCGCAGCTTGCGGATCCTGGGTCCTGGGATCCTGGGCTCGGCGTGCACAGCCTTGGATGATGCAGTAGAGGGCGCAGCACTGTGGCCGTGGCAGTAGGTCTTCTGCGAATGCTGGATACTGCAACACGACTGATGCGACGGCAGCACAGCGTCTGGAGAAGCACACAGAAAATGTCGAGTAGCTTCCGGGAGCGTCGAGCGGCCCTGTGGGTTTGTAGGGACCCAGGCGATGGCAACCCTCCGTGAAGCATACGCGGCCCTGCGAGGGAGCTTGCGTATGCTTCCCGGCCATTGGTTCGCTTACCACATGTAGTCTCTGGCGCTCAGACCGAAAGATCGTCTTGTGATAGCCGCGCCCTCACCGTGCAAGTCCGCGTGTACATATGCTCGACTGTCGCCGAGCGCGCTCTTGCGGCGCCGTGGTGCGTGTCGTAGTGTACCTGACCTCGTGCCGCGAATGCAGGAAGCCGCACGCTTCTCGACTGCGTGGGCGGCGGAATCCTCCGATCACGCTATAATTTGGCGCTTCGCAATAGAGGATAGAAATTCATCGCAAGGAACCTCCCTCCCAACATGCGTTATCGCCCAGACCGAGACGAACAGGCGTTGGACGCGGGCAGCATCGCCGTTGACAGCCCATCTCGACGCCGCGTAAGCGCTGTGAATGTGGTTGGTCTGCCGTGACCACTCTTCGAGTATGCTTGACCCTCAACCGCACGAATACTGGTACTTCGCAAAAAATCAGTGAATAGAGCGCTTTTCCTTTTTCCGGCATTTTGACTTGATTGATACATCGTCACTTGTTTTGCTGAAGAACACTCACACGTCGCTAACTCATCCGAGGCCTCGCGAACACGCAATCGACTCTTTGCTCCACCACTCAGGCACGCCCATTCGCACGCGAACGCGAACGAATCTCGTAACGACGACCTCGTCCGTGCTTCGCCACGAGTGGCGCGCATCGTAGATCTTCGTGTGTATGTAAGCCATATGAACACGTCTGATGCGCGGCCCGCGTCGTCATTGGTTCACCCCGTGTAAGACATATTTGCATACGGAAGTCTTTGCACATTGTGTGACGCTGCGTAACGGTAGGCTTTCGAGTAGAGAGTAATCACGATTATGCCATCAAGCTTTCTGGTGTGTTCTTCGTCCTGATCTGCATGTCACCCAGCGTTGGGAGAACATGCTTGGCCGGACTTGGGGCACGAGCCTCGCCGCGAAACGATGGCGATCTGAACCTCGCACGGACCGCTCGCTGCGATCCCTGGCCTGGGTACCCCCTGCTCAATGTGTGCGCAATTCGCCCTGGAACCTTGTGGTCCACAGTCGAGCTTACGAAAGATGCCGCGAAATAGGGTAGACTTGCGGACGGCATTTAGAGCTGTGTCGCGGAAAGCCGAAATTCATCCACAAGTCCGTCGACCCCTGCCACTAAGGTTGTGGTACCACATCAACAGTCTAAGTCCAGTTTGTCATCGCAAGGTCGGCTAAGAGCCAGGCTCTTCCACATTCCCAAAAATCTGCATGTATGTGTCGTTTTGACAAATGTGAATTGAATAAATTACTCATGGGCGCCCACGAAGCGTGGAGGAAGGTCCAGCTCCCATGAAGGCCTCTCCACGAGGACTACTTCGAGCGACTGACCTTGCTTCCCTATGGGTACCAAGCCCAGTATGGGTCGGTATTGAAAGGTGTGCCACCAAGGCTCTGGCGAGCGTTTCCGTTGTTCTGCGGCAGATTCTTGTACTCGATCGCCCGTGATAGTTGCGTCCACCACTTCTTTTGATCTTCGAAGACTCACCAAAGCCCCTTGTTCGTCATCAAACTCTTCATCAAAATCGGCTGTTTGTGTATCGTGTAGGTCAATCTGTGCAGGCACTCTCGACTCATCATCCTCTGCACTGTCAAAACGTCGCAGCTTGGTTACGGGCGCGTCCTTCACGGGTACCGCGTCACCAGCCCCACTCACGCCTTTCCTCGGTCCTTCCCTCTTGCGCTTCTTGGATGCCTTGCTTTCTACATCTTCACCATGAATAGCATCGTGCGCCTCAACTGTATCCGGTATCGGGAGGTCTTTGCTCAGGTCGAACATGAACAGCCAACCCTCGCCATATAACCACAGGCGCTGTTGGTGTTGGATATCCCAGATGCATCCTTTGGCTGGTGATTTGAGAATGCGATATTGTGTCGGATAGCTAGATGGTGGATTACGTCTGCTCCACTCTGACATTCGCCCTGCCAGAACTTCGAAAAGATACAATTGTTGATCAGCAGAAACCACGAGGAGACGATGTTCTGTATCCGCTACTTCATGAGAATGCGCATGAGGATTACGACGTGTTGGGTGAACCGCAGGGTTGCCTCTCGGTTCTGGGCGGGATGCGCTTTCCGTTACGGGTTCGAATGATAACAAAGCAGGTGCGCATCTGAGGCGAGGGAACAGGTGTGCGGATGGATTACGTATCCATCGTTGTCCGCGGAACGTGATTCGCTCCTTGAAGGAATGCCCATCTTCAGATTCGTCATCCTCGTCAGCAGATGCAGCATCAGATGCATACGCGTCGACCTCGGGTGCCGTGATATCCTCGTGTCCCTCTGTGACCCACGTGTCCACATAGCCTGCTAGATCAGCTACAGCGAAGACCGTCCCATCGGAAGAGAAGTCGGCATGTGATATAGATCTGCTGTACTGGCCGGAGGCACTACTAAGGGCGCCTGAAGAGTCTCCGCCTCTATCTAGCCGTTGCAGACGCGAAATTTTCTGGAGAGCTCGCGGTCGCTCGTCTTCAGCTCGAATGATGCGTGTCATGAGTACCTCGTTGGCGACGTCGATGGTAGCTAACCACTTGCCGTCTGGTGTGAACCTCACGATTCTTGCTCCTAGCGTCAAAGGCAGTTCAAGCTTCCTGATACGGATGCCCGAGTCTGTTTCTGCACTAGTGTCAAGCAACTGAAACAGCTTGACTTCTCTTGCCGTTGAAACAGCCAGAAGGGTACCATCTCGTGTGATACTGACAGACGAGATGTTCTCCTCCCCTTGCAAGGCCAATCTTGCAACGACCTTGGGTTTCTCAACGCCATCATCTTGAGCCTTCACGCGCCAGACACGAACTTCGCAATTCCACCAACTGACCATGAGACGCGCGTCGGGAGCACTGACTAAGGGCGGCGAATGGGGCAAAGCCGGAAGGCCGCGGTGGAGCTCTTTGCCAAAATTGCGGATAGGAACGACGATGGGTTGCGTGTCAATGCCTGCATTCTTAGTCTATGAGTAGTGAGGGGAAGAAAGGGTATCGACTCACCTCCAGACACTATGGCGCTAAGACCCGGGCCATCATATACAGCCATTGCCTTCACGTCGTGTTCGTGATATCTTTGGTGAGATACTTCGCGCCACTTCCCACGCTGGTTGCAAGTATAGTAGCTTGTACGACAGTCCATGCCACCACTGAACAGCTTGGTGCCATCGCGAGACACGGCAAGATCAAGAACGTCCGCCTCATGGGCTGATATGCGTTGGGTTTGGCTGTAATTCTTGCCGTCGTAAATGCATATGTTGCCGGTAGAATCACCGGAGACGAAACCACCGTTCGGCAATGTCTTGACTTTCCAGACCAAAGTTTCTCGAGGCCCGCCAGCACCTGTGTTGCCTAGGGAAATGGTCCTAATCACAAAACCGTTCCGCGTGTCGTACACTCGGATTGTGCTGTCAGCGAAGCCAGCGATGACAGTCCTTCTGTCCTTAAATGTAACGCTCAGTACTCGAGCTTTCTTCACCGTCGATCGCGCAACGAACTTCTCGAACCTTAGGTCATCGTCCGCAGTCGAAAGCAGCAATAGCGTTCCATCTGCGCACCCTGCGACTAGCTTCTGTGACGCATCCTCTTCAGCCTCTAGGTTGCGTGCGTATTTAGAAAACTTTGGCTGCGCTGCGAAGCACCACACTTCACTACTGTTCCCGTCTGAATGTCGCGCGGGCAAACCTGTGGCGAGGTCCCATTCCGTGACGCTGTTGGAGTAGCCGATGCTGAAGAGACGCAATCTACCCGGTGATATGCTCCCCTTCTGGTCCTTTGTGTCCTGCTCTTGAGTCCATACCAGACCTTCCACGCTCCGGTCTTTGCCGCCGTAGAAGACGCGCTCTTGCTGCCATGCGCCGTTCCCAGGGTTCCATATTTCAATATTTCCATTGGCCCGCCCAAGTGCAAGCCTTAGACCTTCGGGGTCTTTGTTCCCAGTTGTGGCTTCGGTGTGCGAGAACGCGAGCGCATTGATGGCGGATGGCGGGAAAGGCACGAAGCGCGATCGGTGGATATCCATCGTGAGCGGTGATAAGCGAAGTTAAGAGGGTCGTGGGGTGCTAGCGAGGCGAGAGAGCAATACGCCTGCCTTAGCACTCGGTCAGACGGGCTATCATGGTCGTGAAGTCGACTTCAAGTAGAGCAGAGAAAGTTCGTTGAACTCTTGGCAAAACCGACGAGGAATAATTTTAGCGCCCCGTCGTTCCTTCCGCGTTCGGCATCGGCGAAACCCTCCTCCGAGCAACAAAACCTATGGCACATTAACAGTGCCTGCCCTGATCGGAGCGACCTCCATCTGCTACGTGTAGAGCTTAGATCAATTTATTTCTGGTACCTTTCTTCATATTTGCCTTTCCAGATGACGCATAATTGAAACGCTAGCTATACGGGAGACGGACATGATCAAAATCAAGCATTACTGCAGTTTTATATAGCCCCACACTATCCAGATAACATGAATGCATTTGGGGCTGTAGTAGGCGGCCGGGCACCCAGTGTTGTCTACGTGAAGCCGCGAGCTCTCAAGTGCTGGAGCTCTGGAACTTTGGAATCTGGAAACCTTGGTTGGGGGCGCCTCTCACGTGAACAGTAAAGGTCCACGGCTTGGCTGTGAGAAATAGACATGATAGTCGGATTAACATAGCTTATCGTCCTAGCTCCACAACCCCTAGTTGTGTTGTACTTACATTTCAGGACCGTTTTATGTACTACGCGAAAGGACGTGCACGCGCCAACCTACGTCATCTCCACATCCTGCACCTTCTGTCTGCACCAGTGCATTTCGCGCGACCCGCAAAGGCAAAATCCTCATTGCACGGCTCGAACATATCAAAAGTGCTGCTCACCCGCCAACTTTCCGCCTCGTCTCATTGATTCCAGACGCGTCCGGAATGACATTGGAGTGAACTCGTCTGCTTGTTTCAAGGCTTCCTTCGGGGCGCAGTTGCCGCGCATACCTAACACTTCTTATCGGACGCAAGGCGACCCTAATCCTCTCATCTTTGAAAAGTTCTATGGAGGCTCAAAAATTTGTAGGCTGGGACGAAAAGCCCAAGGTGAGTGCATCCAGAGCCGATTCAGCATGCTTCTAACGAGATCGCAGCCGAAAGGGTCAGCCCATAACCTAGCTGCGATTGTATCAGCTTTCGTGCCAACATGGGTCACTGCCTGTTTATTCATCATTATCTTCGTTTTCATCCGCAATCGGTACCCAAAGATTTACTCCCCACGGACGTTCATTGGAACCATTCCTGAGAAGTACGCAGTATATACATAATCGGGTTCAAGCAACTAATTCCAGCCTAGGGATCGCACTCCTTCAGCCAGCCGATCCTACTTTTCCTGGTTCCATACCTTACGCGTTGTCCCAGATAAATTCGTCCTCTACCATGAGCATCTCGATTCCTATCTATACTTACGCTTCTTGCGTACTTTAATCTTCCTATGCGTTGTCGGATGCTGTATTACCTGGCCAATCCTGTTCCCTATCAATGCGACTGGTGGTGGAACCTCGACTCAACTCGACCGCATCTCAATCAGTAATGTCTCGGACAAGAAAAGGCTGTACGCCCATGCTGTGGTCGCTTACGTTTACTTCGGCTTCGTCATGTTTACTGTGGCGAGAGAGAGGCTTTGGTTAATAGGACTACGCCAGGCGTGGAACTTGTCCAGGCCGATGGCTAGGAGGTTGTCGTCTAGGACTGTACTTTTCCTGTCAGCGCCTACAGCTGCCCTCGATCAAGACAACGCCCAGAAATTCTTTGGTGACGATGCAGTGCGAGTTTGGCCAGCAACCAGAGCAGAGAAATTGCATTCGTTAGTCTCAAGTCGTGATGCGATAGTCGAAGAACTAGAAGCAGCTGAGCTAAAGCTCATTGAGAACGTGAAGCGGAAACTGGAGAGTAACGGGAGGAAAGGCAACAGCGTCTTCGCGAGTTACGATGATCTTCCCAACCACATGAAAAAATCCCTTCGCCCGACACACACGTTGAAAACGCCGCCGACGGGAAAGAAAGTGGACAGCATTGATTACTATAGCGAGCAGCTCAAGGAGAAGGAAGACGAGATTCAAAAGGCCCGTGATTCGAACGCAACTGCTGCGAGCCATGGTGGTGCAGCCGCAGTATTCATTGGTTTCAAGACACAGGCTGCAGCACAGCGAGCGTACCAACAGATCGCTTCTGCGGAGATATTAGCTCTTAATCCCAGGTACACATCGATCTTACCTGGGGAAATCATTTGGAACAACTTGACAATAGCACCGGCGAAGAGAATTACCCAGCAAGGACTTGCGACTGCTCTCGTGGTGGGTATCATTGTTTTTTGGTACGCCGTTCCGTTTCTTCCGCATTCATTGTGCTCAAATCTTCCAGGTCAATTCCAATATCCCTCATCGGAGCTTGGTCGAATGTGCAATATCTTGCGAACACATATAAATGGCTCAACTGGCTGAACAACTTGCCTGAAACTGTACGAAGTCTTTTGGCCGGCTTGGTTCCCGCTGCACTACTCAGTGCACTCGCCTCATTTGTCCCAAATATCTTCAGAGGTAAACCTAGACTGCCAACTTCCATGATTATGAAGCAACGTTAACTAGTGACAGCGGTTTTCAAAGCCTTCGGCGAACCCACGAACACTTCTGTGGAACTCAAAGTGCTCAGGTGGTACTTTGTATTCCAGGTCTTACAGGTATTCTTGGTCAACACCATAGCCTCCGGTGCCGCTGCCGTTCTTTCCCAGGCGGCGAATAACCCGTCATCAATTCCGACAATACTAGCAACCAACTTGCCCAGCGCGGCCAACTCATACCTTACATATTTTATCGTGCAGGGCTTGACGAACGCCTCGAACAATATGCTCAACTACTCCGACTTACTATCGTACATCTTCTTTGACAAGTTCTTCGACAAAACTCCTAGGCAGAAGTACAAGAGATTCACCCAGTTAAAAGGCATACAGTGGGGAAAAGTGTTCCCCAAGTACGGCAATTTTCTTATCATTGGTTTGTATATGCCCGCATCCGCTATGCTTATTCACTAATTTTGCAAAAGCCATCGCATACTCCTGCATCGCCCCACTGGTCCTTGGCTTCGCCGGGGTAGGACTCGCCTTCTTTTACTTTAGTTATCGCTACATGCTGCTTTTCACCGTCTCCCCTAAGATCGACACCAAGGGCCATTGCTACACTCTCGCATTACAACAAATCCTTGGAGGTATCTACATCGCAGAGCTCTGTCTATTGGGTCTATTTGGTCTACGTCAGGCCAAAGGTCCCTCTATCATGATGGGTCTCCTCTTCTTGATAACCATTCTCTTCAACGCTACCACGAACAAGTACTTCGACCCGCTTGAGAAGTTCTTGCCCGCGGATCTGAACACCGAAGAAGAAGGGGAAGATGCTCCACTACTGAGTGACAGAGACACAGAAGAAGGGCTGATTGAGTCGCATGTCCACCGCATCGTTGAACGCACTCCTATCCCGTCTACGTATCTGTCTCCATTGGCGCGGTTTTTCGAGCCACAACGATACGCATCACATCGCGCGATGCGAGCATGGCTACACGAAGGTTCTAAATGGGATGAGGACGATGTACCGCAATACAGCGAAGAACAGTTGCGCAAAGCATATCTAGATCCAGCTTTCACGAGTCAAACGCCACTTGTGTGGTTGCCGAGAGATGAGGCTGGTGTTAGCAAGAAAGCTGCCCAGGACTTGGAAGGGAATGAAGTGGAAGCCAGCGATGAGGGCGCGTGGGTTGATGAGAAAGGCAAGGTAAGGTGGAATACCGATGACTTTGGAAAAGTGCCCATATTCAAAGAAGGAGTGAGGTGGTGATGGAATTTGTGGTCTGAGTACTGCTCGTCCCTTCACAACAATACGATCTTATATGAACGAGAGTGCCGATTTCGACTCAAAGTACAACTCCTTGATGTTCCTCGCCACGTCTAAGCACTTGTCTCCTTGTCCAGGACCTCGGTCACCCCCTGGGAGCCGTGCATTACGATTTGAGTCTTATTCAGCGATGCCTTGACAGGGTGCTTCGCGCTGAATATCTCAGAAAGTTCCTCAAGAGTACGGCGACGAGTCTCGATGTAGAAGAAGTAGATAAAGGCGAACTCGAAGATATCCCAGAAAATGAAAAGGAAGTAGTACTATCGCAGATGTCAGCATCAATATTACCGCGCATACATCTTAAGCAGGGACGATGACGTACCTTCCACCCAGCTCCCGAGAAAGCGATACCGGTCACAAAGGTGTTGTAGAAACCAGCAATGTTGACCCAAAAGTTGTAGAACGCCATGCCCTTCGCGCGCGACTCGTACCGCAGGCATTCGACAGGGTACAGCTGCTGCAGCGGCGTGTAACCCGCGCTGAAGACGAAGCCAAAGATGAAGATGAATGCGATGACGGCGAGGGCCTGGCCAGAGCTCTTGATCATGGGTGTACCTGTCTCATCAAGCTTCGGCTTTCCATTCGGTCCGTTGATGACGTTGGTAGCGACGAGCGCGCACACGATACAGAAGATACCCACGCAAATGCCGGTCGACACGAGCAATTGCGGACGACGACCCCATTTATCGGTGTAAATAGCGCCGAAGATGGCACCGGCGAAGGAGACCACGTTCTGCATCCCGTTGAGCAAAAGACGACGGTGGTTGCTCGTGATACCAGCGCCCTGGAGCATGGTCGGATAATAGTAGGACACCGGGCCGTTGCCAGACCATTGACCGAAAAACGCCATGCTGACGACAAGCATAGTCCTATATCGCTGCGACCTACTGTTAAAAAGCTCGCGGTAGTCCCACCAGCGCTTGTCGGATCCGGTAACGGAGATATCTTCTACCATCTCCTTGTACTCGAGCTGCACGATTGGCGAGTCGCGGGTGCCCTCGCCGTGGTACTTGGCCATGGTGTTGAGGGCCTCCTCGTGGCGGTCGTTGGCGATGAGCCAACGTGGGGTTTCCGGTAGGAAGGGCGAGCAGAAGAGGACAACACCTGCGAAGACCATCTGCAACCAGATAGGAATGCGCCAGGACATCGTGCCGGCCATTGTACTGGTGCCATATGGGACGAAAGTGCCAGGAATACCTCCCACAAACCAGAACGTGTTGAAAATACCTGTGGAAGTCAGTAAAGCCATGGTATTGACCAACGCTCTTGAGTGGGGTTGAAAATACCAGTCAAGACGCCACGGTAGGCGGGGTGAGCCATCTCGGAAGCATACGCGGGACCAGCTGTCGAGGTGATAGCAACGCCGAAACCCAGGACAAAGCGACCACCCATGAATCCACCAAGATTTGTGCTGGATGCTTGGATGCAGGTACCGATGATGATGATGAGGCATCCCAAGAACATTCCCCACTTGCGACCTTTATAATCGGCGGCGGGTCCGGCGACAAATGAGCCCACCAGGTTACCAATGGTGTAAATGGCGTAAACGATACCGGTCGATGGAGTTCCTTCGTCTACGGAGAAGCCGAAGTAGGTTCTGTATTGGGGATAACTGTTGATGGCGCCCATCAAGGATCCATCGTAACCGTTGATGCAGGAGTTCAGCGTTGCGACCAGCAGGCAGAGGTAAAGCTACGCATCAATGAGTAAGCTAATGGCTATCATAGTGAAAAACAAAATATTTACCCTGAACATAGCAGGTGTCCACGGTGAGACACCGGCCTTCGCAGTAGCGTCCGCGAGGGCGACATTCTGCACCTGTCGAATTTCTGTCGAACTCTCCTTCCGCTCGTCATGCGACACTCCAATATCTGTCTTAGGTTCCGCCGACATCGTCAATTGAATGGAGACACTTGACTGATAAGATAAGTTGTGCTCAAACGCAAGGCGCACAATCGAGCTCAAGTCGCTGGCAACTTAGGACCCGGGACATCGCATCTATTTAACATCCCCACCATGGCTCTCGACCTAGCTTGACCAAAGAATTCATCTAAACCCTTGAGCTTAAGATGCAGGCGGGGCCAGGATGAGGCTTGAGATGGCTGCTCCCTTGTCGGCTCCAGGGTCGAAAATCCGCGTAAGCGCAGGGATACCGGGAAGCAACAGCGCATCAGACAAGGGTGGCGCTGAACGATTGGGGGAAAGCTAGAGTAAGCTTTGGGGTCCCGCGATTGAAGCATCGAAACCTCCTGCGATCACGTGGAATTTGTGCTGGCCTTCGATGCGTTTTGTTATGCCTAATATGCAATGCTCAAATGAGGTAACTCCGTTGACGCATCACGGGTAAAGTGTTCTTCTCTTCAGGTAGATGTTGTCGACGACTGCACCTGGAAAGCAGAAACTCTGCTCAGAATTCCAACTGTAGGGCGGTATTGATTGAACGCGAAGCGGCCAGACGAGCACGATCTCCCAGCAAGGTGCTGAGAAACCATGGAGCCACGGCCCGGTTATCCCTCATGATCGCAAATGTACTACGATGGTCATTCGTAGCGTGAGACCTCGTATTGCGAACGGGGCAGGATGAGGCTTTCACGCAAGATTCTCGCGTCCATGGCTTAACGGTCGCGCCGCCGTGTGCGCTTTACAGGTCGAAAAGGGTGTAGACAATTGGGGGGCTAATGCCTGCTTTCGCAGAATAGGCGATGTAGGCGATCTGGGTGCGATGAGATTCAATTGGAGTGTGTTGCGAGTCATGGCTCGTGCGGAGGACATGTGAGCGGAGGATGCTACTCCGCTTCCCGAAGCGGTATCGCTTGTCGAATTCCATTGGTCTGGACGGCTGCACCACCACCATTGTCCACATGCACGAACGTGGTGTAGCTCCCGTCCCCTGTGAGTAATTCCATCAATAGAGGCGAGTGTGAGAAGCGACGTTCCTTCTCAGACGACCAACCCGATCCGCCCGGCTGCAGTTGTTATTGACATTGTACGCCAGTGCTAGATGCAAGCTACTACTCTTCACACGGGTTGTATGAACTCAAGATGTGGCACTGTGGCAGTCATGAACGACTCAGTCCTCGGTCCATGCATGCATGGCATGGACTTACGATCCGTAATCCCGGGTTCATTCATACTCCGGGTCGCTCTCACTTGTTCTTCTTTAGAGTTTGCAACAAGCAAGCGATAGACAGATTGATTACTATATTAAGCGTTGAAAGATCACCCTCAGGTCCATGCCAGTTCTAATCTGGTAATCAATCTATCTGCCTATCGCTTGATTGTTGCCAACTCTGTTCTTCTCTAAACAACAGACTTCAACACTGGCTCCAAGATATACTGTGTCGCGTGAGACGCTTCGCCCAGTTGCGTACACAACTTCGAACTCAAAAAGATGGTATGAGTCCGCAAAGACCATACTGTTGGTGTTTGGCCTGCGGCCCTTCTATATTGGCCAGAATGCCGGCTAATACTTGCCCTACATGCGCGAAAATAAAGATGATTGGACGCCCACTTGCATCCATCAGTTTGGTATAGATAAAACGTACATATCACAGGCGAAGCACGCAGCCGTGCCGCATAGAACAACTTCTCGCCATTTCGATTAGGAAATCTTCCATGCAGATGACCACGATGCTGTCCGGATCTATTTAGTCGAAATTTGACTATTAAAGTGGAACTCCGTGCGGAAATATATTGCGCCATCGTCGTGCTTACCGTTTGTGCTGTTAAACGCCCCGGTATGCGGCTTACTCGCATCAAATCCTTCAAAAGTAAACTCAACTTATCCACCCCCGCATATCTCTATTTTCTTTCGCACCGGTTGTCTATGGGGCAAGTTGAATGAGCGCATCACATACACCGCTACCAAAGAACATTTTGCGTCATGATGAATTGTTCCCTTTGCAATACCAAACAGGCCTCGCCATCCAATCAAGCACACAACATATACGTTTTTCCCGCAACGACAGTACCGTGGCCAAACTGTCATGCTGCGGATAACTAGCGATCTGCGTTGTAGGAAGAACAGCATTGCTTCAACCAATCTGGCCAAACAAACGAGCAATATAGGGTAAGAGAAGCACCACACCAACCTCATTCGCAACTTATGCCCACTTCCCAAGTAACTTTCTACCAAGCCCCAGCCCTAACCCCTGACCCGCCACAACTTTTGCACCAACTTTTTTTCGTTCAACCTTTCCACCGGCTCCTCCCTTTGGTTCGACTTCACCAACTGGCCCCGCCTCAGCATCTCCTCCTCGTTGCTCACCTTCCTCCCCACTTCTCGTTGGCGATATTCGTCCCCAAAAGCTTTTCTGTTTTTCCGAGGAAGGCGCCTTCGACGAGTCGCTCGTTGTGAGAAAAGGGTCTCTTCGCTGGGACTCAGCATGCTGTTTGGCTGATGGCTGTACCCCTGAAGCGCCTTGTGCTGATATTGACGACTCTGCTGGAGGTCCGTTTGAGCTTGAGGCTGGAAGTCCCACCGAGAGGTGGCGCTGTATGTTTGTTGCGAAGATCTGTCGTGAGAAAGTTCCAGATGACCCTCGCTGCTGCTGTACTTGAGCTCGGGCTGCCTTCTGCTCCTGTCTCGGTGAATGTAATTGTCTATCGAAGTCATGTGCAGACGTGTTTGGCTCTGGGGTGACGGTTGTCGACGAGTTCTCACTGAACGCCCTTCTTGGATTGGATGGAGTGAGTGTGTTATCGCCGAGGGGGCGCGTTCCCGGGAACAAATTAGATCTCGTTGCACCATTCGGCCCTCTCGACTCGAACTCTCCCGCGTTTGATACGCCTCTTGATGATACTCTGCCGAGCGCTGTTGACGGCCTTTTTTCAAGCGTATTTTGCGGTCTGTTTGGGGCATCTCCAACCGTGGACGTTCCTCGCGATCCGTCTCGTCTGATACCCGCTCTTGGGAATCCCGCCCTTTGTGCATTAGAACCTCTCCTTGACTCCGTTCGCGAAATTCCTGTTCGCGGGGTACCGGCTCGCGGGGTCGTTAATCCTGATCGGACGCCTTCGGGGCTCGGACTTGCTCTCGGCTTGATGCGGTGTCTCGCAGCTGATATCGCTCTTGCTGCCTCAATGGGGGAGAAGGGCTTGAGAATCGCACTGTCGCGATTGGGCTCGAGGACGTGACCAGCGGCAGAGATTTTTCTCGCGGCATCGAGGGCTGAGAAGGTACTCGCACGTGGGAGCGTGGTTCTGGCTCGGAGACTTCGCTCTGTATGAGCGATGTTGATGGAATGTCTGCTGCTCTCTCCGCTCGTGCCGTCCACGCTGTGTCCGCGTCCAAAGTCAGCGCCTTCATTTTCGGAAACAACACTTGAGACGGCGGACGCGAAGTCTTCTTGCGAGCTCCCATGTGCCTGCGGCTCTTTACTGCCCTGTTGATTGGCTGGCGCTCTTGAGCTTCTCTGTCCTTGCTCTGTGCTTTGTTCTTGTGCTCCGCGAAAAGGAGCCTGGGAACTTTGCGGCCTTTGGTCACTTCGGCCACCACTTCTGCCGTCCCTTGCTGGCTGAACCTCGAGTCCGCTGTTTTGCGTTGGCGGAATATGTTGAGACCGCGCTTCTGGCGTCTGGAAGCTCTTTGTTCGCCGACCTTGCTGTGGTTTTTCCAGCTCCGAGCCGCGCTGGGCACTTCGGCGGACAGCCCCTGACCTAGTCTTCTCTTGTGGAACTGCCGGCGCGCGAGAGGGTTGTTCGTCAGCCGGCGCCCGACGAAAAGATGTAGTCGCTTCACGCCCAGAAGCGGCCTTCGCTTGGTTACGAATGGCTTGTTTCGCTTGAGATTGATAGCCAGCGGGTTCCGGCGCTTGGCTACGAAGGGGTCGCACATTAGCTTCGTTGCGAGGGGTGTAGTCCTGCCTGGGAGGTTGTTGCCTGCAAGCTGCTGGGGGAGGGTCGTATCGGGCCGGTGGAGCTCTAGAATAGACGTCTCGTCTAGCAGGCGCTGGGGTGGGCTCTGAGTAAATGTCTCGTCGGACTGGAGGTTTTGAGTGGACATATCTTGTCGCGGGAGCTGGGGAAGGCCGCTTATAGTCGAATCTGCTGACTGAAGGGGCCACAGGCTGCGAATAGACCTCTCGTCGGACAGGCGTTGCTCGTGGTCTGATATCTGGGTCTTGTCGCTCTTGAAGTGGAGGAGGAAGTCTGGGTTGGTAGTCGTCCTTTCTAGCGAAGGCTGGCGCTTGTTGTCGTGGAGGAGGGTCGGCTCTTCGAGAAGGAGGGGAGTAGATGGAGACGGGAGCAGCCACTTTTCTGGCAAGGAAGATATGCTCTCGTGCCGGTGCGGTGGGATAACCTCTTGGTCTTTGTAGCGTTCCCCCAGGAGGTCCTGGTACCTGTCCTGGTGCCGCGTTCCGAAAGGGCCGGACTGGTTCTCGATCCCTTTGAAGATCAGGTGATGGCTCACGCTGAGCACGCGAAACCAGCCGGGGCTGAGCATTTGGCTTTGGCTTACTTCCAAACCCTAGAAAGCTTCATTTCGGGTTAGGTGTTGGCTCCTGCTTATTCTTCGAGGGTGGCGTTTGTGTGTCTGGCTTGGTCCATCGTGGAGTATCTCGGACAGGATATCCAGGTGCTGGAGGTCGTTGCTGATCCGGCGGGAAGTTAACACCATGGGAGGCTTTTCTGTGCTTGCCATCACGAGCAGTAGGCATCATTTTCTTCGGTATATATTGAGTCGGTGGGGCAACGATACCTGGAGCCGCTGAACTTGGTCTCCTTTCCCTGTGGTTAGGCACCGTCAACACTCGTGGTATAGTACTTCGCCGTACTTCATGTCCAGTGCTTGCTGTACGTTCTAATGGTGGTGCAAGTGATACTGGGTCGCGAGACAAGTCGGAAGTAGAAGGCCTGCCCATCCTACTTGGGTCCTGTGCTAGAATTTCTTCAGCGGGAAATGTAAATTGTTCCGCAGCGCGAGTCACCATCCGCTTTGTAAGTTGGCGTCCAAGTCCTCGCTTTGTTGATTGCATTGAAGGAATTGCAGTCGATAACCTTGTTGAGACGCGCATGATAGTCTCTTTTCTGGGCTCTGATTCCGGTTCTTCGAAGCCTGTCGCCTTCCGCATGACGGGAGGGAGGAACTCTTCGTCGGATTCTGCTGCGGGGCTCTCCAGAGGCTCCTCGTATGAAAGGTTGGCTGCTTTTCAAGCCCAATAGGCCGTCTAGAGGGCACTTCGGTTGGTGTCATTGTCGATACGCGCGAAACCGTCTCCATGCCAAATTCAATTACCGGGTCGTGTGTAGGTTCAGGCCATGATTCTTCGTCGAATTCGGGGAGGGGTCTTGCAGAGTCGGCTTACGCGAAGGAGCTCTCGTCAGCCTCCTGGAGGACATGCGTGAGATAGCATCAAGTCCGTGTTCTGATGCCAGCCCAAGTTCCGATTCATGCTCGGATCTCAAGCCTGTCGATTTTCGCATCATGGGAGCATGAAAGGGTGGATTCTCCTTCAGTGGCGAAGGTTCTGGAGCAGTCGGTTCAGGGGAGGACATAGTCGTATTTTTCCTTATCGGCACTTGCAGAGTCTCAGGCGCAGATTCTTCCTCCGGTTCAAGTACTGTAGCTTTGCGAAGCACAGGCGGCTGGAAGTCATCCACTTCCAGCGACGAAGGCTCCTGTACAGGCGAGTTGCGAGAAGGTACTAACGATGTCCTCTTCGTTGACACTCTCGACAGAGCGTCAGGTTCAGCCGGTAGTGGAGGTTCTTGAAACGTTGATTTGCGGGAGGGAACGATCGCTGACCTCTTGGTTGGCACTCTCGACAGGGTGTCAGGCTCAACTTGAGGGGAAGGCTCTTGAAATGTTGACCTGCGAGAGGGAACGATTGTGGGCCTCCTGGTTGATACACGCGATATGGTGTCAGGTTCTTCTCGCGTCGAAGGCTCTTGAAACGTCGACCTGCGCGAGGGAACAGTAGTTGAATTCCTGCTCGCGCTCCTCACTGAAACAGGCGACAGAGTCTCATCAAGCTTTTCCGGTGGGGACACTTCCCGAAAAGTCGATTTTCGTGAAGGCAAATCACTTGCTCTCCTCGTCGGCGCGCGAGACACCACCTCAGGCCCATCTGGGAGCACCCCAGTCGCCTTGCGAATAACTGGCGGTTGGAAGTCGAACTCTTCGGGTCCCTCAGGCGAAAGCTCTTGAATTGTAGAACGCCGCGAGGGAGCAATTGTTGGCTTTCGGCTCGCTACACTTGGCACGTTTACCGGCTGCGGGTCTTCTGGGGTACTAATATCTTGGATTGTGGATCGCCGCGAGGGCAGGAACGTCGACTTCCGCGTTTTAGCACGTGAGATCGCCCGTGGTTCTTGTTCTTCAGGTTCGAAGCCTGTAGCGTTGCGCAATACCTGTGTCTCGAGGCCAATATCCTCATGTTCATCCAGGGAAGGCTCTTCAACCGTAGATTGTTGTGAGGGCGCAGCTGATAATCTACGCGTTGAGGTACGCGGGACAGCCTCTTGACCTGGCTCTTCCTCCGGCTCTAAACCACTTGCTTGTCGCACTACGGACGCCTGAGGCTCGTCATCCTTGAAAACCAGATCTCCTGTTGTCGATCGGCGCGAAGGGATGTTGGTCAGCTGATGCGTGGAAATACGAGAAATGACTGGCTCGGGTTCATCTTCAGGTACCGGTCCTGTGACCTTACGCACGACAGACGGTTCCAAACTGGCCACTTCTTGTTGTGGATCTGGTAGCGTCGCTCGTTGTGAAGGGCTAGATAGAGAATCCCTTGACTCTGTTACGGAGAGAGGCTCCGGACTGGGTGCTGGCGCCACGATGGAAGTCCTCCTTCGTGTTGGTTGCTTTGACAACATATCAAATTCACGTTTTTCCGGCTGAAAGCCGGTCGCCTTTCGGATGATCGGTAGTTGGAAATCAGACTCTTCGGGTTGAATAATCGGTCGACGTGAACGACTGACTGTTGACTTCCGTGTCTGTGTACGCAAGATAATCTCCGGCTCAGGACTAGATTGTGGCAGCAGGGTTGCCCTTCTCACCGACTGCCTGGACAAGATTTCCGGCCCAGACTCGGCATCTTGCATTTTCTGTTGAAGTCCAATGGGGTCGTAAGCGTGCTCTTCACTATCCGCGGGGGGCGAAGAATAGGCTCCTTCCCTTTGTACAGACGGTTTGCGAGAACGGAGCGATGTTCTGCGGCGGGAGGTAATGGGATCTTGAACTGTAGGTTCTATTTCTACCGGCGACGGAGTTTCAGGGCGTCGGACCGTAGGCTGCCTTGAGAGCAGCAATGTACGGCATGAGGTGACACGCTCGACTGTCAAAGGCACGACTTCCTCTTCGATAGTCTTATCTTCCTGGTCCCACGAAACTAGAGATAGGCTCTCTACGTGTTGAGTAGCCTCCCGCGAAGGTGACAGCAGATTGTTCTGTCGATCAGTGATACGTTGAACTGGTATCGAATGACCTTCGTCCTCATGCTCCTCTGCCATCCTCATCACAGGTGCTTGGAAATCCTCAGGCTCAATGGTTGCAGACTCTCCGGTGCTGCGGGCTTCTTCCTCCCCAGAATTTTCTTCCGAAGCGGATCGCCCAGAATCTTCGCGAAGCTTACACTTAAGATTCGCAACCTTTTCCTTGAGTTGATTAATAGGTCCTGTATACCCTCTTGGGGGGGCTTCCTGGGAAAGCTCCCCAGAATAGTCGTTGTATTCTTCAGAAAGCTCTTCCTGTTCGAACTCCTCATCGTACTGAATAGCTTCTCCATATTCCAGATACCCATCAGACTCTTCAGCTGGCTCAGTTTGAAGGCCTGTCGTGAACTCAACCGCAGGTAAGGTCTCCATGACAGCAGTGATGGCATCGATGGCAGCAGGTAATTTAGTCTGTGCGCACTCCAGCCACGCCTGAATATCTTCCGGTGGTATGGCTTCGACTTCTACCATGCCGGGATGAGGTTGTGAATTCGTTGACGTCCGTCGAGGCTGTGTTGCAAGGCATGTGAGAACCTTGCTCAACCGTCTTTCATTGATCTCCTGATCAATCACCCGTGGTACTTCGTCGAGAACGGAATCGACGGATTTGTTTCGGAGACGAGTTGACTTTCTAGACAGGTCTTTCGACACTTTACTGAGCAGATGCTGAACTGGGTCGATTGATGTTGAGGTATGAGTCCGCTCATCAAGATGAACGCCGAGGTCTTCGGCAATGGTGTCAAGCTCATCCATGAGTTGACTTCGTGTCTCAGAGAGCTGGGTGAGTTGCCTACGGGTCTTTTCTAGCCACAGATCTTCGGCATCATGCGTATCCTGCGATTCTATACCGGGAGCTTTCCGTGTGACGAGCGTTTGGAATTCGTCCTCGGGTTCTGCACTAGTAGCTTTCCGCACCACTGGTGTTTGGAACTCGACATCCTCAAGCTGTTGCACCGCATGGCCCGATGCGCGGCTCAGCGTTGAGACGGGAGAGTGTTGGGTTGAGGGTTCCACTGGCACTGCATAGAGGCGGGGCGGTTGCTAATCGCAAACTTGCCGAACTGGCTGGCATGGCTGGCATGGTTGACATGGCTGACATACAGACTGGTGGCACATGTTGTGGCAAGCTTCAGAACAAGAAGCTCCAGATTTACAGCGTTTGACGAGGTCCTCAGAAAATTGTCGAAGCTGCCCAAGATTTGGTTGGCTGACCTTGATGTTGTTTATCACACCTTGTAAAGTGTTCTGATGCTCATCGAGGATAGAGTCGATGATATAACCAAGATCCTGAGCAAAGGTATCTCCGCATTTATTCCCTGAGATACATTCAGAATGGTGTTGTCGCCGGCACCTGCTCGCCCTCCTGGAGCCCTGTGAGTTGCTGGTAGATGAGTCGGTCGCGGCTCGTCTCCTTGAACGTTGGTGTTTCGAGTGCGAGGGTAGTGGACGTGCCGAGGCTCGACATTGGCTGCATGGCTTCGTCGCAGCTTTCTCACAAGGTTCAATAGCGGATGTGGTCGAGAAATGACCGCAAGCGCGTTTGATCCAGTTGCCAGGATCTTGGAGTGGTGCCTTAGGGGCGCGCAACGCGGAACGGGGCTTGACGCCGGCCCCCGGGAAACCGAAGTCTTGCGTCTTGCGCCGACCGTATCCGCATCGCCAGTCGACATGGTTGGGAACTTCCATAGAGTAGTAGCCCTCTTCGACCCCAGCATTTGCACTGTAATTAGGTGGTTTGGTGGACGTCCGTCGCACGAAATTGTGATCAGGGCTGGATCCGTCATGGCTCAGGTTTTTCGCAGCAATCTCTTCCAACTTCTCGGCCGTCCGCATAGGTTCGCCGAAGCTGCGAAATTGCGTTTCGACATTGCTGTCCAGGTCACGAGGTTCAGACATTGCACATGCTGATCTCCGCCTAGATCGCAGCACGGATTCGTTAGCATCATTCCCTAATCTAGTGGAGTACCGCGAGAATCCTGGATCATGCTTCGTTTCGGCAATGCCACACTGTGATATTGCCCTTCAAAGGTGGAGCTGTGCTGGAATCCGCGTTGCTGGTCATCAGATGTCGTTCCGCCGTCTAACTGACCTGCAAACTCTCGAACAGCGTGACCAGCTTGTGAACTCTGCCTGGCTTTTGGGGCCTGTCTGGGATCGATCGGCAGTCTAGCTTGCTCGGTTTCAGCAGTGGACGACTTCCGGGTCGAACAGCACCTCACAGATTCATCAGAGGCTGGTAGATGCTCTGCTTTCTTAGGATCTGCAATCGCACTGCGGTAACTTTCGGAGAGATCCTTGACCCGACTACCCTGCATGACTTCGTGTTGAGTACCTCTCAACGGGTGTGCCTGGTGTTTTGGTTCTGTGAACACGTTCGTAGACCTCCGGCGGGCTGATGATGGCGTTGCCGCGGCACAGAGAGATTCCGAATTGGATCCCTCTGAAGCTTGGGTCGAACGCCCTGGTGATTTTCGTCTGCGGACCGGCCGTTCGCAATCATCCACTCTGCTGGCGGTCCTCACAACGACCTTCGGACCGACATCGTCCGCCTTCGCTCGAGAGAGGGGATTGGTCCGTTCGGCTGACTTTCTTCGCTCGGCAACCTCTGTCGACGATCTCGGTAGATGCACTGGAGGGGTAGAAAGTTCTCCCCCGATTGAGTCTTTTTTCGCAAAATCTTCGTTTCCACTCGTAATTCGCATGTGAGAGACGACTTGGGGCTGTTGTTGTTTGACGGAGGTGACGGAACCGCTCTTGGTAAGGCCAGCGCTTGTAGACGGAAAAGGAGCATCCTTTCGAGACTCTGAGACCTTTGTTTCGAAAAAGGTCTTCGCATCTTTGACAGAAAACGTTTTTTGCGGCGACCGTCCTGGAGTGAGAGGTGGCGTTGAAGGGCTATCAAAAGAGACTGTTCGCTCGGTGGCAGACGAAGTGGCAGGTCGTGTTGTGAATCTGAAGGATCCAGATGTTCTCGGGTGTCCATCCATGTTACTTCGGAGCTGTGACGGTGGTCCTGGAGCTGGCGATGTCGGCTTCCTGCAGGGGGTGCTCGATATTGTCCAAGATTCGGCCATAGGGATTCTTGCCCGTCAAGTACGACGGCGACTTGGTTCTCCCAGGCGTCGTCTGAGGAACGCTGATGCCGTGTGGAAGTGGGAGAAGTTGGCGCTGGGATTCCAGAATTGGTTGCCGCGAGGGTTGCGATTGCTTAATGGCGTCTTGTGGTGTCTTTGCAGACAGCGCGCCTACCGGGAACTTTCCGTTGGTCTCAGGTTGCCGGCGATCTCCAGCAGTCGCCGAAGCGGGTCCTGAGCTGGGTGCAGACGGGTCGATACCACGTCGCATGTGGATTGGAGGAAAGGATGAACGACTTACAAACAGGTAAGACAGTTTGAATGCTACTGAGGTGTTGATGTCCTGCATGTGTGAAAGAAAATAGAGGGAGCGTGAGATGAAGGCGGGAATAAGCAGTAGGAAATGGGAATAGAGGTGAGACGTGAACGATGGGGGTGGTGGATGTGAGTGCACTCAATCCAGGATGGAGGAGAAGGAAAGAGAAACTACAGATGACGTGGCAAGGAAGTGTTTTGCTTGTCTCGAGCACCTTCTATATTTTGGCGGCACGTGGGAGGCACCATGGATGGGTGGTGCCTTCCAGTCCTGCTAGTATACACGTCACGCAATGAAATGCCCAAGGAAAGCACATGTACACTGTTTACACAATTACTTCAACGACGCCTGCAGGCTCTCGAGGACCTAGCGTGTCTATTAGAGATGGCTTCTCGCGCGCAAAGACATGGCACATATTGAACTCACCTCGAGCTCGATCTTGGCCTCAGCAATGTCCTGCTCGCTGCCGTTTCCGCTGGCAATCTTCTGTGCCTCCGCGATCTGGTTCCGCACAGCCTGTCACCCGTCAGCCTCGCTCCGCCCCTTCCCGGAATCGGTCCGTACCTCTGCGCTGAAGTCCTCCAACGGATAACCCTCGACGGCGTTGATGCTGAGCTGCGAGTCGGGCTGCACCGTCGCGAATCCGCCAGACAGGAAGAACTGCTTGCTGCCGCCACTCTCCTCAATGATCTCGACTAGTCCGGGCTTCAATTGCTCGATGGAAGGGACGTGGTTGGCCAGCACACCCATCTCGCCAGTTTCCGCGGGGAGGTTTACCTGGACACTGCAGTGTGAAGCCGTCAGTATTCGCTCGCTTCGAGGAAGGCAGGGCTCGGCCGGACGTACACATCCTGCGACTTGTAGATGGACTGGTTCCCACAACGGTTAGCTTAGATTACAGCATTGGAGAGAATGTGACGCATCAATGGGCGCGACAGCAGCTGATGCGTACCTGATGCGGGAGAGCTAGGGACAGCTTGATCTTGTCCGAGGCGACGTCGGCGTAGGTCCTGCGCATGGCGGAGCGGGCAATGGCCTGGGGCCGCGCACGAAGGGCAGCGCGAGCAATGCGGAGGGAGCTCATGATGGATGCGGGTTCGGTGGGGATGCAATTGCTGATGCCGGCGCAGTGGTGTTGGAGGGAGACGCCCAAGTTCTTCTGCTTGGCAGGCCCAACCGAGGATCCGCCGGCGCCGCGGCTAGCGTGCAATCAGGAGACTTTCACCACAACTGCACCGCGCGAGCACACCCAGCCGAACTTCTTTCGTCTGTCTGTGGTGACTCCATCAATTGACCGAGAAACGCGGCTTGCTTACAATTGTCAACAAAGTACACTGGCCAGGCTAGGGCTGCTGGCATAGTTGGTCTTCTACTACCTCGCAAGCCGACACCTTCGTTTGGCTCACATTCACGCTTGCATCACGTTCACCATGTTTGCTGGCTACTCAGCTCTTGAGCAAGTCGCTCCGCACCTGTACACAAAGGCACTAGCCACAAGTACTGAGATACCAGGTTATCAATAGTCCTACCACTGAAACACACTACAGGAGCCTGTCTCAGACAGGATCGTGCACTCTTACGCCAGAACGGGAGAACCGCTCTCTACTTTCTGCTATCCAGTGATCCACGCTCAGGCTACCTGGCTGTCCATACAAAAGATTGACAGCATCGTACCGTTCTTGGCCTCTTTTTCGTAGTCACCTGCACTCGTACCCCGCATCTAACTTATGTTATTATGCCGGTACATGCAACGCTTCCATGTGCGAAATTCTCCGTGCCGGGGCGTCCGTACCGTAGCTCGTCCTGAATTGTTTCTGTTTCCACCATTCAGATTGGTCAACGCTAACAACTTCCCAGCACCGAATTTCAGAAGGGAGACGGCCACTGCAAACGACCCACTTTGTGTCTATTTCTCGAAAGGGTCTCTCGCGATGGTATATATAACGATGGTTCGCAGTCTGCCAAAGCTTGATCACCAAGCCCTTTCTTGTTTCGGTCTTTCACTTCCAGCACAATGAAGTCTTCTGTTGTTACGTCCCTCATGGGACTGGCTGCTACAGTCTATGGCTACGCGAACCCAATGTCCTGCAGCGGCGTCTGCGGCAATGCTCATGACCCTTCGCTCATCCGCCGCGACTCTGATGGGCGATACTACCGTTTCTCCACCGGAGGGAAGATCGCCATCCACAGTGCACCTAGGATCACGGGGCCCTGGACGTACCTCAGAGCGGCCATCCCCGCTGGGTCCAAGATCAACCTCGCTGGTAAAGATGACCTTTGGGTAAGTAGTCCCTTTACCCACTGGGCGATGGATGTGGTCTAATGGGAACCCACAGGCCCCCGACGTCTCCAAGTTCGGTGACACGTACTACCTCTTCTACTCCGTCTCGACCTTTGGCTCACAAAATTCCGCCATCGGCGTCGCAACCTCAACCAACCTAGATACCTGGACCGACCACGGCGCCACCGGCGTCTCGTCCAAGGCCGGCAGCGCCTACAACGCCATCGACCCCGCAGTCTACTACGATGGCTCCAACCTGGTCATGTCGTTCGGCTCCTTCTGGGGCGACATCTATTCCGTGAAGATGAACAACCCTCCCCTTACCGTCGCCTCCGGCGCGAGTTCCACCCGGATCGCGTACAAGCCCTCTGGCACTCACGCCCAGGAAGGCGCCTTCATCGCGAAGAACGGTAACTACCACTACCTCTTTTTCTCGGTCGGCCAGTGCTGCGGCTTCGACACGAGCAAGCCCGCCGCGGGGCAGGAGTACAAGATTCAGGTCTGCCGCTCCACCAGCGCGACTGGAGGCTTCGTCGACAAGGCTGGCGTGAGCTGCACGAACGGCGGCGGCACCACGGTTCTCGAGAGCCATGACTGGGTCTATGGACCCGGAGGCCAGGGTGTCTTCTACGACCCTTCGCTCGGTCCTGTGCTTTACTATCACTATGTTGATACGCGCATTGGGTACCAGGACGCCCAGAAGCAGTTTGGCATCAACAAGATTGACTTCTCCAGCGGGTGGCCCGTCGTATAAGCTCTTTCTACCTAGACAGCTTGGTTGATGGCTTGCAATACGTGCCTCACTTGCAGTCCTTCTTTCTTGTACATACCTTTAGTTGATAGTGATCCTCTGTACATACTTTTATCTGATAGTGATTGCTCTGTACATACACGTTTTGGATCTCACGCATCGCTTGAAACCGCTCCCATCCAGTGTCAACTCCAAGCCCCCTCCCCCCCACAAGGCACAGACTTCACACTCGTATCTGCTTTCCTGGGTCTTACGGATGCGTAGCTTGAAACCACTCTCCCTTCCCATCGAACTATGTGTAGTCTTCTCTATCGCTATCTATAGAATGATTTCTACACTCTTCATACCAATTGCAGCACGACCCAACGTGGTCACGAATGATTCTCATCATACCTCTCGCACATCAACGCAGCACATCACCCGTAGCGAACGTTCCCTTTGTGAACTTTTCTAACCCTCGACATGAGATTATGACTTGTTGCTACAGGACCGCATACTCGTCTCTAGACCCGAAGCACTCAAAAAACCCGACATGCACGACAATCAAAGAGACATCCCAATCATCCACCTTATCACCTTATTCCGCTTTGACATCGCCCATGTGTTATCAAAACCTGGGACGCGAATTGCTGACGACATCATTCATGACAAAGAAGACAGCAAATCATATCCACGTAACGGACCATGTCCATCGTGAAAGACCTACTGACCACCTCCTCTCCGGAAGGCACCAGGCCTGTACTTGCCTTCGCTGGGAGCTTGAGCTGGAGGAGGTCGCGAGTCACCCTCTGCTTGGGGAGTGCCACGACGGCCAGGAGGCACGTAACCACTACCAGATGCAGGGGACTCCGTCCGTCCCTCGTCTCGAGGCCTGAAGCCACCGCTCCGACCCGCCGGGGGCTCATAACGTCCAGAAGGAGCGGCAGGAGACTCGCGTCCAGGTCCACGTCCGCTACCTTCACGCTCCCGCCATCCACCAGAAGCAGGTGCATCGCCACCGTCGCGGTTGCGGAGGTGAGGCGGAACGTACCCACCCCGCCTAGGTTCTTCCTCAGATGCTGACGGGGCGGGAGCTGCTGAAGCGGGAGCTGCAGAAACTGGGGCAGCAGACTCGGGCGCAGGGGGAGCTTGACCAGCGGCCTTCATGGCTTCACGTTCACGCCATGATGGCTTGGAGCCTGCAAGATTGAGTTTGGGAGGGCCACCAGTAGAAGGTGTAGGTTCGTCGCGGGGGATTGGAGGTCCCTCGCGGGAGAAGGGTGCAGCACCAGCCTTCTTTGCAGCACGTCGTGCCTCGGCCTCCTCCTCTCGCTGTCGCTGCAGACGTGCTTTTTCGGCGAGTTCGCTGTATATATGTTAGCGACGAAGCTGAAAGGCAGAACAATTTGAGTACGTACGCTCTCTCCGCATCGCGGGCTGCCTTCTCTGCCAAGAGCTTCTCCCGCCTCTCTGCTTCGGCCTGCTCCTTGGCTTCCCGCTCGGCCTCTTCCCTCTCCCGTTCCTCCTTTTCCCGCCGCTCGGCTTCCTCGCGTTCGCGCTTCTCCTTGGCGATCCGGTCCTTGATCTCCTGGACACGCTTCGCCTTCTTCTGTTCCAGCTCCTTCTGAGCGATTTTGCTGCGCTTCTCAAACTCCGCCCTGCGTGATTGCTTGACCTCGTTGACGAAGCTCTGGTAGCTTGGTACGAGCCGGGACAGACGATGCTTCAATTCAACATCTTCTTTGTGCTTTTGCTTAGACTCCTTGAGCTCTTCTTCCTTTGCCTTCTCGTATGCGACCAGATCCTCCTGCTTCTGTCGCTCATAGTCATCTTTGAGATGCTTGATCTCCTCCTTGCGATAAGCACGCTCCAGATGGTCAATCCGTTTAGCAGCCACGCGCAGTTGCTCGCTGAGCTGATTCTTCTGCTTTTCGAGGATACTTAGCGTGACGGCACGAATGTTGTTCGTGTTTACTCCCTCAAGATCGACTTGAGAGACATCCCCTATTTTCTGCTTGAGCTCTTCAAGTTGCTTCGCAAGCTCTTCCTGCTGTACTCGGGCTTGTTCTGCCTTTATACGTGCTTGCTGGCGTTGCTTTTGTTCCTCAGCAAGGCGACGGCTCTCCTCCTCTTTGATTTGCTGAGCGCGCAGGGCTCGTTTGGTCTGTTCTTCGGTCTCCTTCGCCTGCTGTGCCTTGAGCGCGGCCTCCTTCTTCTGCGTGATGATGTCACGACGGGCAAGAGTCTCCTGGTGCTCCTTCTCGGCACCTTCCTTTGTTCGAAGAAGAGCAGCCTCCTTTGCCTTCTGCCTCTCCGCATTGAAAGCGGGGTCAACGTACTGGCAGGTGACGAAGAGAGACTTCGCGAGACGCGTGAGCTGTGATCGAACAATCTCAGCAGGTGTGCTCTGGAGACGCTGGACAGATCGGGCCTCGCCTTCCGCAGAGCCTGCGCCTGAGCCAGGGTGCATAGCCTTGGCGGACGAGAAGACATCGGAATCGAAAGTAAGAACACCAGCGGCGTGGTCAACGCGGATCGCCAAATCGCCCTTCTTGCAACCATTCATGATGAACTTCTCGATGGTACCGCTGGTGACTTTGAAGGATTCAGGGAATTGTGCGAGGTTGAGGACGAAGCTGATCTCAACAGAGTCGTACACCTGCGACAGCTGCTGGAACAAGCGCGTAAGGATGACTTGCTGCAGTGGTCCGATATATATACTCATGGCCTCATCGGCACCAATCTGCTCCAAGATTGGCGATATCTTCTGACATATGGAGAGAGGGTGGAAGTCAACTTCAAGGATGTTGTACAGATCCCGGATCTCTGGTCGTGCTCGTTTGAGAAGCCCTTTGCTGAGGGCGTCCTTGAACAAAATAGCACGGGTGGGAGCCTGTGACATGCCCAGGAGATTAGTGAGACGAGAGTTCTTGTTCTTCCTGGCCTCATCAACGTCGACCAGAGCACCTCGGGAACGGGAAGTGCTGATGACGGGGATAGAGAGGGCAGAAAGTAGGACGAAGGAGGCGGTATTAACGATGTCTGCCTCGGTGACGGGAGGATTGTCCTTCTTCGATTGACCAGCGGCGACCGCAGCAGCAGATTGTCGCAAAAGGTTGTAGTAACGACTCCATGCAGCAGCGTGGAAAAGGTAATTCTCGCTGCGCAAGAAAATCTCGGTAAGATGCTTGAAGTAGTTCGCCATCATGTTGTTTTTGGCGGGACGCTTGCTCAAAGTGAGCAGTGTATGAATGTCCTCAACGCTGCGAAAAGCTTCCTGCCACAGCTCAAGCTTGACAGCAACGTCGAGCTGCTGGAAGCGGGTGTCGAGGTGGCGCTGGAGAGTGTCTGGATCCGACAAGTTGATAGCGTGCATCTGAGAGGAGAACTTGGCCGCGTTTTGAAGATGGTTGCGCAAAAGTTCGCAGAGGCGGCGGAACTCGGTCTTGCGGGTGTAGTTCTGGCAAAACTGGAACGCTTGGAGGGCAGTTGACTGGTACATGATCTCGAGACGGGCGTTGTTTTTGAAGATGTCCAACACGGTGCGGTACGTCTCCCAGAGGAACTTCAGCCATGGTGTGACGATGGCTCGGTCGGTGCGGTCCTTGGACTGTTCACCAGAGACGGTGGAGAGGAGGATGGATTCGGGCGTCTCGGAGGCCTCAAGATCGTCCACGGCCTTGGAGTCAGCTTCCTCCTCGGTGCCATCGGAAGGGCCCTCGTTGGCCTTGTGTATTTCAGCGGCTTTTTCCTGGGCATCTGTGACCTTCTTCTCCGCGAGTTCGATGAAGCGCTTGAACACGACCTGTCCGCTATTAGCCTATCTATTTTTCTGTGCTCTTCAGTCCACCGTACCTCGATTGTGCCCACGTTCGTGTTCTGTGCGGTGTTCTTGTACTGGTAGAGGCCGTCCTTGGCGAGTTTGCCTTTGCGGAGGTCGACGCATAGTTCGACAAACAGTATCATCACCGGCTCGAGGGAGGCGATGGGGTTGTTGCGTGTGCGCTTGGATATGACATGTTCGTGAAGGAGTTGCAGCGCGGCTTGGGGCTGCTGCACTCCGATCAGTTCTTGTGCGCGTTTGCTGCCGGGCGGTTAGTGATGGTGCTGTCACAGTTGTTGGGCTCACGGACAGAGTATTCTCGGGTTTGCTGTGCGGCGGGGGCGCCATGCTGGGCAGACTGGGATCGCAGATCCGTCTGCGGTGTCGCTATGGGGCTTCGAAGCGGGCTCAGCGAGGGGTTGCGCAGAGGTGATCGCGGCGGCGTTGTGCTCGACTGAAATTCAGAGTGCGTTGTACTATTTCAGGTAAGCGCAAGCGGGGGAGTCACGTCACGTGATGTGCCATGCACCTTGGCACCTTCAACAGTCCAGGAACATGAACGTCGGAACCTTCGCACAACCACAGCGTCTCGCGGCAGTGAGTCAATGCGAGTCAGCAATTTTGTCGCGTTGGTTGCAAACGAACATTCTGCAAATGGGCAATACAGTTCTACGGGATTGGTGTTGGTTTTAAGGCCCACTGTCCAGAGCTGGGTTTGAGCGACTGCGTCTGCACAGGATGAGGCCAAAGTAATCACTCGCCGTGAGTCAGAACATGCAGTCATCGGCAAAGCTCTCAACTGGACTGTTTACAGCGTTTGCTGTCCAACACGGCGTGCGCTGGCTGCGCGTTGGAGTTGTGGTTCGGTGTGTACAGCGGTGAGCAATCTCGCGAGGCAGGCGCCTTGATCGTCACTGCTGTATGCGGCTAGGCCGGGCACCAAGAACAACACTAGCATCCGGGGCACTCTCATTCCTCCCCTATCCGTGTCGCGCCCACTCACCCCCAGCACAGCGTTGCCCACGTCTCTGCCTCCGCAGCCGCAGCCTGTGAACGCCGCCGTGACGGTCGCTGGCCCGCAAGTCGAATTCGCTCGCACGACACCCGCCGCTCCTTACCCTTAGCTGCCTCTCCACTCGCCCGTCTCTGGCACGTCCTCTGCCGCACCGCAGGAACGTCGCACCATTTCTCGCGAGCACAACGCCCATCACCATCGCACGTCCGCCCGGCAACTGCCTCTCCTTCGTCATTTTTAGCCTCCCTACGCAGCCCTATCGCCCACCATGATGGCTGCCGCTCCCTACGAGATCCGCACTGGCGGCGACGGAAAGAGCAAGAAGCAGAGCATGGCCGAGCTGAAGCTGCGCCGCCTCACCGAGTTGAACCAGCGCCTGCGCGAGGACCTGGAGCGCCGCCGGATACCCGTGTCCGAGGCCGCGATTGAGTAAGCCGCCGTCAATTGACATGAAAGTGGCGTGTTGGACACTGACGGCGCCCACAGCTTGATTGCATTCACAGATAAGGAACCCAAGGACTGGATGGTACCGTCGCGATGGGGAACGGTGCGTGCCGTATACACATGCGCTGCTATGGACGTAGCTGACAACACTAGATCGACAAGCGGGACGACCCGTATGCACCTCAGCAGAGCAATGGCTGCTGCGTGGTAATGTAAAACGACTCAATACGGCGGGTGTCATGTCCAGCAACGGCGTTCATGCGGAGCCTTTTACGGCACAAATTTTATATACCTTTTTGGGGACGGGCGGTGGTGAATAATACCCATGGTGGTCATCACGGCCGTTTTTGGACCGACCATGTACTTTCAGCAATGTGTAAATTACGGGAAAGCGTTACTGTCTGTCTTTGCAGCGCAGCGGGGATAAGCTTCGGGTGCGTCTAGTCGATTCAGCCTTGCAGGTATTCCAATCTGAAGCAAAAGCAAGAGTTCTAATTCACTATGCAAAATGCAGTTCTACTCGCTATGTATCCAACATTGACAGAGGCCTTGTAGCGGGCGAGTGGAAAACGCCACTATTGTTGTTGCCCTCCAATGCGCTACGACGACATATGGACAGCTGCCGTTGTACTGAAGCGGTTGCATACACGCACTCTTCTGTAGTATCGTGGGAACAGGGCCATCAATGGAAGCCAGTCCCCCCTCACCCGATTTAGACAGCGGCTCGGTAGTTCTGCAGCGGTGCTATTGCTTCCATGCTTCCATGGCTATCCAAGAGTGGAAGGTCCGCTACTCTCGTCAACGCCAGCTAGGCGAGATTTGCACCCGGACATGCCCTCTCCCAAGCCCGAAGCGCGTCTCCTCGATTAGTAGTTTGTGCGATATCGATGTTTGTAGATGGCCTACTTGTAAGCACGAATATGGTTGCACGACGGGCATGTTGACGGAAGCACCAGCACCGAGCGAACGGCTGTTCCGTCTGCTGTGACTTTGGCCAATGAGGGCTTCGAGGCCGGATGCAAGAGGCCCGTCCCACCCAGAAGGCCCAGTTACGAACGCGGGGGAGGCGCTCATTGGACACGGACGGCGACGCTCATGCAAGGGCTCGGCGGAGACAGCAACGCCGAGTGCGGGATGTCGTGGTGAACAAGTCTTCGTGGAGGCTGCATGATACTGACAAAGTCACTCGCAAGACATGAGGGACACCCCACCAGGGCAATTGAGGCCATGACTGATGGCGCGGGCGGCTTCGGTGGCTCGTGGCAACTGCAGGTGTCAGTCTCAGATGGGCCCTGGACGGATGCGAGTCAGCCAGCGGTTTGTCGCAAACGACGCAAAGTGCGTGTTGCGCTCCCAGACGGGCTTTGCAGCGGCAGACGAGGTTCGTATTGGTGCTCAGCCCGCGGCGCATCTAGGTTCAGGCCGCAAATGCGCCATCGCGATGATCCGCAGCCGGCGTGAACGATGAGGGCAGCAGCCTTTTGCGGCGGTGCTGCTGATGGAGAGTGGGCGTCTTATCGTTTGCTAAGTTCGTGGGGTAGACGGGCGGCAGGGGTTGCGACAACGCTGGCTGCCCAGGTGTGGCTGTCGACGTCTGCTCGTTCTCTTTCCTCTCCTTCTCTTCTTTCCTCGCACAGAAGGCGACCTACTGCGCTGCCAGAGACACCAGCACTATTGATGTCCCGCGTCCAATCAGAGTCTGCGCGCTTTCGAACGACGGCCGGAGCCATTCCGCTAGCAGCAGCCCCACCAGTGCAGCCGGTAGAAAATTGACTGACCCTCCCAGTGTCCGGAACTCCAGGGTCTCCAGAACCGCCTCGTAGCATGAACGACACGGGTGCGCCTCCAGCATGGTCTGGCGCAGAGCATTTCAACCCCATGACCGGCTCCGAGCACGACTTTGGTAACCTGCTGGACTTTGACCTGGACTTTGCCGAATTCGCCAACGGGGACTCGGTAGGCCACGGCGGGCAGCAGCTCGAGCAGCTCGGCGACGAACTGGACGCGCAGCACATCCACAACCCGTTCTCTCCGCAAATCGTCCAGCACCAGCACCAGGACCAGCAACAGCGTAATGGCGCGGACACGCCGGGCGCGTCGCAGCCACAGAGGTCTATCGAGGGCCGCAATGGCGCACACGCACACGCCATGTCCCAGCAGGGCGCGGGCTTCTTCGAGTTCAGCAGCATGCCGTATCAGCAGCACAACGTCCCCGCCTTCACCCAGGCGTCCGACCAGATGTATCGCCCACACGCACCGATGCCGCCCACCCCAACTAGCATGGAGCTGCACAGCAGCCACCCCGGCCAGTACATGCAGCAGATGGACGCGCAGCAGGCCATGTTCGACCCGCGATACCACATGTCCAAGGACGAGGTAGGCGCAACCTGATGGGGGCGTGCGGCAGAACACTTGACTGATCGCTGCAGACCTTCACCCCGCTCGTCTCGCCTGCAGTGACGCCGCATGAAGGCCGCTTCCAGGTGCACCATGACATGACCACAGTGCCAGGCGCCTACTTCAGCCCGCTCACGTCGCCCGCTTTGAACGCGCAAAACTACCCGCATGCGCAAGCACACTCGAGCCAATATGGGACCACGTCAGAAAGTTCAACTGGAGCCTCACCCGTGGACCTGGACATGGACATGTTGGACGAGCCCGCCATGAGCCAGCCACGTCATGACAGGAAGCTCAGGAGCACAACGAAGAGGAGCGCCCCTACCCGCTTCAATGCTGCCCCCGCACGCGTGCGACATTCGCCAATCGTAAAACCCGGTCGACGGAAAGCTACCGTGTCATCACTCATCCCGCCCAAGGAAGTGTCGGGTTTGCTCGAGGAAGAGCGCGCCAACCGTCTTTCGTCCAGCGCCGCCGATCTTCGTCGCAGTCGCGAGAGCTCTGAATCTGATTCTATTTCCCCTGGCCCTCTTTCCGAGATGGGACCCCCGCCTAAGCCGAGTTCAGTGCACCCATCTCCTGCGATAAACCCGGAGAACATGCACGCTTCCGTACCAGGACTTTCCCCGGCCACCCCGGCCTCCCTGATGCGCATTCATCCTTCGCCTACCTTTACTGATCCCGACGTGCTACCAGCACTTGACGACTTGACACTACCAGAAGCATCTCTGCACAAACCGCAGTTATCACGGATAGATACTGCAATTCAAGACGATGACCAAGAAACGCCGAGATTGTCGGCACGGAAAACGCCGAAACTTGGACCGTTGCATACCCCCTCCGGAGCTTCTGCGCAGTCGGGAAACCCCACTCCTAGTCCCATGCTCAGCGCTATCAACTCCCCTACGAGTCCAGTCTTTTCGCCCGGAACAAACAGGAAACCAGACTCAAAGTCCGTCCGCCCGTCCAAGAAGCGGAATAGCGTCACTTCGACTCTCGTCAGTCCCGCTTTGCGACCCAAAATATCACCGAGTATCAAGCCTCTGCTTCCGTGTGGCTGTGAGTACCTCTACGTTCCCCAAGTAAATGCAATCCGATATTGATGTTGAACAGCTGTCCCTGACGAGACTCACGCACTCTTGCTTGCCTCCAAGTCAAACTATCAAAATATTCTAGACGGCACCGTTGTCCCCGGTGTTTCATATCCAACATCGCTCTCCACGAATTTGACCTCAAAGCGGACCTCACACAAGATAGCCGAACAGGGCCGCAGAAATCGCATCAACACCGCATTGCAAGAGATGCAGGCCCTTCTACCATCTCCGCACCTCAATGGTAAAGAAAGCAAAAGCCCGGAAAGTATGACTGCTGCGCAATCCAACAATTCCAAGGCCGCGAAGGTTGAATCCGCCATCGAATACATCAAAGCCCTTCAGCATCAGTGCTCAGAGAAGGACAAGCTACTTGATCAGAAGGACCAAGAGGTGGAAACTCTACGCAGAGAGTTGGCCGCACTGAAACGCTCCAGTTCCAGAGGGGAGTCGTCGGGCGCAGACACCGCGCTGCAATCGACAGAGGAGAACGCTACCTGAAACGCACTTGCCTCTCCTCAGACATTACTTTGGTTTGTTGTCATTATTGCAAGAACGTTGATCCGGGCTTGCGTTTTGCAACTTCATCGGCTTGCTTTACGACCAACCCTGTCAGCGTGTTATATATATAATGATTCACAGTATTACGAGCATCATACAAGACCCCTTTCGCCCTCAACTTCGGGTCCGTCTTTCAGGTACTAGATGTCGAGCAACGAGTCGGAAAAGGCGGTTTTTGCGAGACCCTGGTACGGCGATTCCGTACATACCCGTAGGTACACCCGCGGTTATGGATCACCCTCGGTAGGACAGGGATCGAGGGTTGTAAAATTTGATCGAGGATTTGGTGGAGTGGGGGCGCGTGGGAAGAGGCGGGCTAATAGACGCGTGCGACAACGCAAGGGTGTGATTGGCTGCCCATACGTGAGAGATATCACGTGATTCTATCTTTGGGGAGGAAGGTATTGATCATGAACGTGACAATGGGACGACGTCAGTGGAGGCAGGTGGGGAATGTCTAGCTGGACTGGGCAGCTGGTGCGAGCACCGCCGCATGGGCGTATGGTCATGATGGCACTGCGGCGGCGGAGCGTGGGGTTGCGTACGAATACATGACCTTGAACAGTTGTGACTTGAACGCAAAGCATTCCAACCATTAGACATAAATCCTCTTTTTTTGTCGTGCCTTGGTTTACATGATGGCACTTCAAATTTAGCTCCTCGGCTATGACTTAGGATCCCGGCCTTGGTTAGTCCATCCAGCGCTCCTAAGCCTATTCGAATCTTCGTTCCGCATGCTGAAGTACTTGAATGACCTTGCCAAAGCACAGATGCTAGCCTTGCGCACTCCTATATTTAATAACCGCTCACGTCAACCAACTACTAGCTATGATACTTTACAAAAATTCATTAGTGTACGGCCTCATCTTACTAATAAACGTACTCCGACGCACGAAGTACGCCTCTAGATGCCGCCACAGAGCCCCGATCAGGGATGCCGGGGTGTGCAGATCGCTAGGGAGATATGCTAGTGTGGGGAAATGTCTTGCGTCTGATCGGCGGTGGAGATGTACGTCATGGTGAGGATTGCTACTTGCTGAGGGTAGAGCGGGGGAAGCGGTTGCTGGATGGGTGATCTGGACAGGGAACAATCCATTGGGTGGACGATCACAGTATCTTGGAGTACGCTATAGGAGGAGAGAGGGGAGGAGCTGCCTACGATAATGAGAGTGTCTACTAGAATGCCTAGTTACTGCGCTATTCGTAATTCATGCTTAGTGCTGCTACGGTGTCTTGGATATACTTTTCCAGGCACAATCTTTTTAGATTAACCTTTTTTTTTTCTTTTTTTTTCTTTTTTTTCAACACTTACCTTTAATCTGCTTGCCTCTGTGCGTGTTCGTTTGATAATGCACTACTTCACATCTTTGTCTAAAGATAAGATAGACATTTTGAAAGCAAGAAGATCCAGACGCATCACTCCTGTCCCGTACTCCTCAACGGGTTCAGCACTCCCCTCTTCTCACACCATCCCACACCCCTCAATATCTCGCCTCGAAACGAAGGTGTTCGGCGTACACGTGGGATAGTTTGCTGTCGCGGAACAGCTCGACGTGCTGATGGACGAGGCGATTACGAAGGGTCGGCCAGGCAAACATATCGATGGCTATCGGGTGTGCGGTTGAGGCTTGTAGCAGACTGTGTCATCTAAATCAGCTTTTCCCCCATAACAGGATATCAATGTGCTGCGAACCTGGGACGAAGCCATGCGGGGACTTTTGCGAGCTGGGCGCCTGTCAGGTTGAGGTACTACTATGAAGACGGGAATGTTAGTGTGCTTTTTCCCGGAGCGGGGGTTGTTGTTGTTGG
>ML976739.1:303482-335518 GCA_010015655.1 Bimuria novae-zelandiae CBS 107.79
GTTTAAAAGCCTTATAGCTGACTGCTAACCTCCTTAACCTGCTACCAAGAGCTCGTCTATGCCTTTCAAGACCTGCAACACCAGGCTGTGTTTCCATTCATCAAAGCTATCCCATCCACCCTTGATGGCTTAGAACAGCAACCTAGCTTCGACCCCATAATCAACGTCCACCACTCCGGAAGCGAGATTAGGCACGCCCAAGTGTAGCCTACACGAAAAGATTTTCCCAAAGATTTCATTTATGTGGTGCCAGAGTGGGCATGTCGAAGAGGTTGTGGTAGATAGAGAGAGTGGATTGCGATGTGCAGGATGAGTGGTGAGGGAGAGCGCCAGTCGGGACCGAAGAAATCGGGGGAGGAAGGGGGCGATAGCGGCCGTACTAGGTGAGTCTGGATCGTGCATGACTATAGGCTCTTGCCTTTGGACGGTACTAACGTCCTCAAGAGGGAGACCAAGGTCGAGGGCAGTGTCGTTGGTGGACGAGATGGGAAGAGCAAGAGGCCTGACGGTCATGCCATCTAGATCGACCGAACGAGAGATCGGTGCCATTGGAGATGTAAAACTTAATGCGTTCGAAGTAAATTGCGGATCGGGTGTGGTCTCTAGGGATGGTGGAGACAGCGGCGGTTTTGCAGCGATGGTGGCTCGTTTGTACGCGGTAGATCGACTGCGAAGTTGAAGGGAGCCCTGATCTGTCACCCTTGTCAGACATTTCATTCGCCCTAGAACAGTATATAACTGTGTATATCAGCACCTTCTCCCATTACCGAGCTATTCTCAATTCCTCGGCCGTTCGCTCCCGCCGTGCTCGAAGATGCGACTGCCATTCTCCCGAACACCTCACCGCCGATGACTGTTCTCACTCCATCGATCACACCCTTCAGCCTCCCATTCTCTGCTCTCAGCGCTTGGATCTCTGCGAGCAAACTTGCCATGGCCCCATTCTTGTCCTGGTTCCTTAGGACCTCGATGGTACGCTCAAGCTCCGCGATGTGTGTCTTGGTCTTTTCTCTCAGCGACCTCCGCGCCTCCCGATCGATTGCTCTCATCCGCTCCCTCCTTTCTTGCTCACCAAGACATGAGCCGCGCCGTTTCCGTTTAACAACGGGCGCGATAGACTGCAATTGAGGTACCGAATTAGCGTCCACGTTCGACTGCCGATTAACCATAGGACTCCGCAATTTTCTGCGCCCACAACTCGACGGATCTGAATCGCTCTCAAAGATCGACTCGGTATATATCCCTGTGCCGAGGATCTCCTCCGATTATTTAACTTACTCCCCTCGTGAATCTCCAAACACACAGCGTCCAAAATTCGGGGAAGCGGTCCCATTTCGGCGTTTTCCATCCCAACCAAAATAGACTTTTCCACTCTGAGTATAAAAGTCAGCAAAGCTAGGCTCTGGCGTAAAGGTAGAAATAGGCTTCGAGACAACGAAAAAAACGGCCTCATTGCTCGGAGCGCAAATCAGTTCGGATCTGACGGAAATAAGTCCTATAGCCGTGGCAGATGCACGTATGAGTGGTAGATTACTGAACGAATTTCACGAAAACGTTCCGACCCCGTCATATAATAATAATCCTCATCACTTTCGATAGCAGTTCTTTGGATGTACCAACAGAGCAATGGTAACCTCATTACTGGAATGGCTGCAATTGTCGCAGTACGCCTGTTCACCGAATTTTCAGCGTGCTGTTGGATGACTGGCACCGCATCCGAGTCCTACAGACATAATCAGGCCGAGCCGCAGCAGACGAGGATGTCAAGACCTTTCCAAGGTTCGCACCATAGTTCGAATCCCCAACCAGCATCTATAGCTTGCTCGGCCACCATTCCGGCTTCCTTTTCTCGGCGAACGCCTTCAAGCCCTCCAGCGCATTCTCCCCACTATTCAAGTCCCTCTCGTATCGCTCGATAACCAGCTGTGTCGCTCTTTCCACGCTCCCGTGTTCCCACGCCTCCCTTAGCGCAGCCCTGGTGACAATCGCCGCATCGGGGCTTATCGCCGCAATGTCATTCGCAAGCTTGAGCGCTTCGTCCAAGACGGTTTCTTGTGACGGCGAAATGCGGTTGACGAGGTTGAGCTCCTTTGCGCGCTGGGCGGTTATAGGACGACCCGTGAGAGCCATCTCTGAGGCGAGCGGAAGCCCGATGTTCCGGACGAGACGCGGAGGACCGCCCGCGGCGGCGAAGATGCCTCGTAAGGCTTCGGGGAGGCCGAATGTTGCCGTGGGAGAGGCAACCACCATGTCGCTAGTCGTCAGTGTTAGCATGTCTCCAACGTCCCAGTACAAAGTAGGTGTAGCCAGCCACTGTATTGCTTTTCTTGGCATAGGCTAAACAACGTCGCCAACTGCCATGAGAACTGTCCACTCACCACCCCAGCACAATCTCAAACCCCCCTCCAAGCGCCACCCCATTAACACACGCAACAACCGGCTTCTTCCCCATCCTGCGACTAATCGCGCCGAAACCACTCAACGGATGCCTCTGCTTCGCCGGGTCCTTTGCAATCTCGCCCGCCCGAATCTTCCCCAGTTCAATCAGATCCTGTCCCGCGCAGAACGCCTTCTTCCCTGCGCCCGTGATGATGGCAACCCGCAGGTTCGGCTCGCGGTCGAACCAATCGAAGACTTGGCCCATCTCGGTGTGGCCCGCGAAGGGAATGCTGTTCATAGCGCGCTCGCGGTTGATCGTGACGAGGAGGACGTAGGCCGCGGGATAGGTGAGGAGGACGTGCGAGGTAGGAGGGGGGGTTGTTGTGGGTGAAGGGAATGCGGTGGCCATGGTGGGCGATGCGAGGGCTGTATAGATACTTTATTGTGTTGGCAAGAGCTCCAGGCCGGGGGAAACGGCCAATTTGTTGGAGAACTACATGGTGGCAGGGTGAGGAGGATAAGCTCACGCAGCATCCGTGTGGGGTACTGAACCGAGGTCCACCCCCCAGATGATCGCTCCGAAGGAAATGTCTGCGCGGCTTGATTGGGAGCAGTCGCACCCGAGGTCCCTCGGGATGAGTAATATAATGGCCAGTGTCACGCTCAGTCTGCCATGTACAACAGCCTCAAAAATCATCTCTCCAAGCAAAGAAGTAGCTGATTAATTGCAGTAGCTCTAAATCAAAATGTCCACATTTCTTCACTCTTACTCTCCGTCACCCCCTCATCTTAGAAACTCAATGCTAGCTAACTGCTCCTCCCCACTCGTACTACAAATCACCTCCCTCAACCGCTCCAACTCCCCCAGCCCCTGCTCGTACGCCGCCTTCTGCATCCCAAAACTATCACTTCCCAGCGGTAATCTCAATCCCCACCTCCGCCCCACCTCCCCCTTCGCCACAAAACTATACACCACCTCTACCACCTTTTCCGGCTCCGCCCAATTCCTCGTCGCCGTGTCCGACCCCAAATACGCCAGCAACTGATTCGTCGGCATGCTGGCGTCTTTGTATACCTCAAGACGATTTGTGGTATCGAAGCTGCTGACGGCCGTTTCTGCGTAGCGCGTCTTTACGCCCCCAGGCTCCACACATAAGAAGCGGATTCCCCACTCGTCAGGTATTTCCCTCGCCAATCCTTCGGTGAAGCCTTCGAGGGCGAACTTGGACGCGTGGTAGAACGTGTTTCCCGCGAAAGCCAGTCTCCCGCCTATACTCGTGATCTGGATGATAAGCCCACCGCTCGTCCCCGTCGCGGCGTTCGTGTCGCGTAGTATTGGTAACACTGCTCGCGTCACGCGCACCGCGCCCCAGAAATTTACCTCCATGACGCCGCGCGCTTGCGCTATGGGGAGGATTTCTGTGTCGCCCCTCACACTGTCTAAAGCAAAGGAAAAGGGGATAGTTAGTGAAGAGATACCTGGGAGGTTTAAAACATGCAAGATGATAAGGAGGTTACGTACAACCTGCGTTGTTGACCACGACATCGATTCTTCCGAAGCGCTCCAGCGCGGCTTTGAGCGCGGCGTCGATGCTCTGGTCTGACGTTACGTCGAGCGCGAGCTTGAATACATTGGCGCCGTCTGGGAGCGAGGATAGCGAGGAAGGATTCCGCGCTGTGGCGACCACGCGGGAAGTAGTGTTCTTCAGCACGTGTTCGCAAAGCGCCTGTCCGATTCCTGAAGAGCAGCCAGTTATGAACCAGACGGCGTTATCGGGAAGGGAATATGGTGCCATGATAGCCAGACAGAAATGGATGGAAGGGATGGTCGAGAAGAGCTCGATTTCGAATATTTGAGAATGGGACCGTGTTTGTGAAGGTTTGCAATGTCCTTGTGAAGAAGGTGCCTCTGCTGCTTCAACTTGTCATCCCTTTCCTCAGCTTTATATCATGACCTACAATGCTTTCCACCACGTCGTCGCGTACCACTACAGGGCCTCACACATCATCTCGTGTCCGTAACAGTTCTCTCCATCATAACTCCGAGCATGCCTTTTCCGGGCCACCCTTGGAGCTAGACCAAATCAGTTCTTGGCCACCATCAGCGACAACCACACCAGAAAATTTTAGTGGGCAAATCAGCCATGTCAAAATTCCTCAGCGGGCTCTTGTGAGTGACGATGTACGACACTAAGAGTGAGTAAGCGCTCGGCTCGGAGCTACCCAGGGACGGTGCGGACGAACAACGGACGCCGCAGCGGTGATAGCGGGTGAAAGAATAAGTTGCAGTCAACGTTTAGTACCGTAATTCCGGTATCCAGGAGCTTTTCGTCAATGCAAACATGCGTTGGTATTATCCCTACGCCTCAAGACCCTCAGCTCAAAGTGATCCATCCACAAGTTTCCACTCCCTTATCGAACCCTACCACCAGCATTCTCTTTATCAAGTTTCCCCTCCCCCTTCTCCTCGATCGCCCTCTTCTCCACCTGATCGAACCCCTTGAGCGCCTCCCCGTACCTTTCCCAAACGCCCTTCCTATACCCCTCACACACTTTCTTCACAAAATCCTTCTCAACCCATCGCTTCTCAAGGAAGTCCTCGAATTTCTCGTTTCCTTTCCTTTGCACGCCCCACGCCGCCTTGTAGGCAGCGCCTAATGCGCAGGCATTACCGCCAATGTCGAGCTTGAAGACGCCTTCGCTGCCGCCGAGAACCTGGCCTGCGAGGTCCGCTATGGCGCTGTTGGCTGCGCCGCCGCCGACCATGTATATTCTTCGTGGCTGGGGAGGAAGGTCGCCTTGCGGAGCAACGAGTGACTCCGATCGTAGACGCAGGCTCAAGAATTGAGACTCTAGAATCGCGCGCGCGTCTGCTGTAGGGATCGGCCAGGAGCTGTCTTCTGTCTTGCCCTGCGCTCCTTCGGGCGCGATAGGGGACAGCGTGTCGTTTTTGTACAAGAAGCGCCACGTTCCCTCCTTAACATTGGGCACGATTTCCGGTCGCGGGAAGTACAGACCTAGACGCATCGGATCCGATTCGGGTTTGTTTTGCCCGAGAGCTGGGGTGTTGAGCGCAGTCTCGTTGAAGAGGTCCCACGACTTGGGAGTTCCGGATGAGTGCTCGTTGATAGCGTCGCGGATGCGTTCGCGGGCCAGGCCGCCGTTCTTGTAGCATAGCATGAACATATACAGCCCGGCTGTAGTCGGGTGATTCAGAAAATGATACGCTGGGTCAGGCTTGTACTGCGGCGTAGACATAAGGAACGTGGTGGATGTTCCCAGAGACACGATGGCATCGGAGGAGCGGAGCGGAAGCGCGAGGATAGTCGAGGGGTTGTCGCCCGTGAAGGCGATGACCTGGGCGGTCGCTGGGAAGCCGTGACGCTGGACAAAGTAGGGAGAAATCGTGCCGAAGCTCTTGCCGCCATCTTCGGGCACGTCGCCGAGTTTGGACTTGAGGTTCTCGATGCCTTCCTCGCCCGCTGCGAGCGCGAGGCAGTCCTCATTCCAGCGCCCAGCCTTGATGTCCCAGAGATTTGCGCCGCAGACATCGCTTATGTCGATGGGCGCTACTTTGCCCAAGAACACGGATGCGAGGAACGAGGATACGAGAGAGATGCGGGCCGTAGCCTTGTATGCTTCGGGGTACTTCTGATGGAAGCGAAGAATCTGCGGTCCACTGAAGCGCTATGCCAACAATCAGTTTTACTCTGCACATGTCCCTGGACAACGCATACGTGATGAGCCTTGCTCCCCGTTGCCTCAGCCAGTATCTCCGGCGTCCCCAGCCTCGCGTCAAACTTCTCACACTGCTCTTGCGTACTGGCATCCTGCCAGTTGGGACTAAACGGATGGCTGAACGCGCCCTTTCCGCTCTTCTCCGGCTCTCCCAGCTGCTCCAGCAGCGTCTTCCCCCCGTCCAAAGCCCCTAAAATCCCTTCCGCATCCTTGCTCCAGAACACAGTCCCGTGCTGCATACCCGCGCCGCTTATGCCCTGCACCTGGGAGAAGTCTGCGCCCTGCTCTTTCAGCCGCTGCAGCACGAGGTCGATCGCTTCGAGGAACATGGCGACGGGCGCAAACACCTCGCCCTCGGAGGGGTTGGTGAGCACGCCTTTCTCGATGCCATATTTGGCGAGGTCAGCGTCAAAGTCGACTTTGGCTTCATGCACAAGCTTGAGGTCTGATTTTACGATGATTCCTGTTCCCCACGTCAGTGCGTGCGATAGGAGGGATGGCGGGGTAGCTTTGGCGGGGCAGACGAACCTTTCAGCTGCTGCGTGCTCAGATCGAAGCCCAAGAATTGCTCAGCCATGGCGGTGATGTACTGGCTGTTTTCTATGCGATGGATCGAGCAGACTGGAAAACAAAATGAGACATTTCGAAAGTCTCGACCTCATGGGGCTGGCCTGGCGCTTTTCTCCCGCCCATACGTTACTAAGATGCTTTAGCCCTACCCGCCCCACGGTGACGCTCCTGGACGATCATTTGTGCCGGTCGTCCCTACAGACGCGCTCCTTTGCACCATTGGGCGCGGATAAATACCGAGTAATGCAGTACACTCAGTGAATTTTCCGCGTAAATCCATGCATTCAACCCCGTGCAGATTGGCGATGGATGGAGACGGATGCCCGAGAAGACCAATCTCATTCAGCTGAGTTTACCGAACCACCGGGCTAAGTAAACAGGGGAATCGTTCGCATCCAGAATCCAAACTGCAGAACGCCGCCCAATATCTATGCTCGATATGCAACATATATGATACATGCCTACTTCCTTTTCCTCATGCTCCCATCACCCTTGTGGTCATGATCGTGCTCGTGCTCGTGATCATGCTCATGTTCGTGGTCCGACTCCTCGGGTGACATGTTCTCCGCCTCCCGGGGTCTGATGAACTCGTCAAGGAAGTCGGGCTGGTCTGTCGTGTTGGACACAAACCGCACTCTGACCTTCTTCACGCCTCGCACTTTTCCTCCTACCCGCTCGCGGACCAAGTTCTCGATCTTTCGTGTCTGTTCGACGTTGCATGTTCCGGGCACGCCAAGTTCAACGTCCATGAGGTAGTTCTGGCCTGACTTGACACCCTGTACATGGCGTACTGAAACATCGTCGGGTGATCCGGTGTTGATGTCCGCAAGCGCTTTAGTGGCCGCTTTCCGCACGTTACCCCTCATCTCTTTCTCGACGCCCACGTCTGCGAGCTCATAGAGGGCGGCTTTTGTGTTGCCGACGCCCGCTTGGATGACCATGAAGGAGATTACTAGTCCACCAACCGGATCCAACCATGATGCATTTTCAAGAATATTAGAGCCGAATATCATGAGCAGAGCGACAAAGGCAGTGAGAGAGTCGACACGGTGGTGGTAGGCGTTGGAGGCGAGGACGGAGGATTTGCGCTCATTGGCAATCTTGAGTGCTGTGAACTGCGTTAGCTGTGCCCAGTGTGGGAAGTTCATGAAGCCTTACTTGCGCGGTATAGCCACTCCTTGATCAGGATCGAACCTCCGGCCAGCCATGCTGCGTTGATGTTCGGCCCCAGCGCCTCAGCGCCGTGCGAGTGCCCGTGGCTATGTGGTAACAATCCCCATTCTGCAGCAATATGGGCCGCTTCCGGAAAGAACTGTTGCGCAAGCGCGATCAGGGCAGCCCATCCCATCATGAGCCCTCCTCCCAGCAGAATGCCACTGACACCAAGCGATCCCAGGCTCTCGACCTTTCCGTACCCGCTCGGAAAGCGTTCCGAGGGAGGCTTCAGCGACCACGAGACAGTCGCCAGCGTCATGATGTCGCTGACGAGATCGGTGAGGGAGTGAATAGCGTCGGCGACGAGGGCTAGACAAATAGTCAGACCGCTTGTGAATACCAACCGAAGTTACACACTCACCCTGGCTGTGGAAGACATAGCCCCCGACGCCCTTGCTCACCGCCATGCCGAGGTTGATGTACAAGCCGATGCGCGTAATGCGCACGCCGGCGTCATTCTTGTTTTTGGAGACGAGGTATGTGTTGTCGTGGTGGTGGTGGTGGTGGTGCGAGTGGCCGGCGTGGCTTCGCGCCTGCGCCTGCGTCGCGCTCATAGTTGCGGCCGAAGGGGAAATATGTTGTATGCGGTGCGCAGTAGAGCTCCAATTGAGCAACACTCTGCTGCTGTTACGGTCAAAACCTCGCGGAGTCTGGGTGCGGAGAACGCGCAATTGCAGGGCTATCGAGGGGCCCGCGCGCAAGGCCTTTGTAGGGGCTGACGGCGGGCTTGGGTCGAAGGAGGTGAAAGGTGGCCCGGAGCACACGCGACGCAACTGGCTAATAACAGGCAAGCCATTTCTGCGGTGGTGCAGAAACATGGGCGGAATACGGAAAGCGAACGTTGGGTGACGCGAATCTTTAAAGTGCCGTAAAGCAGTTGGACCGCACTTTGAAGCCTTGTCGGGTGCCGCCGGCCGTCTTGTCTCTAGCTACAGCTTAAGCACAGTTCAAGCATCATCGTGCCTATTTTCCACGCCTTCGAAGCTCCAACCAATTGCGCCTTCAACATTGCACGTGCCGCGGAGCGATGACTTTTTATTTTAATCTTGTGAAGAACATCAATTGAGCCCTTTGATCCCAATTTCAAGCTATTCAATTTAGACGTTTCTACTTCGCTTCGCCGATCAAGATGGCACGAGATCCCACTGTATCGCAATGACTTCCATCCCCACGCCGCAAACTAAAACCCTCGAGACGCTCTCTTCGTTCGCGGAAGATAGCACAGCCATGCTCGATACGTCTGCCACATTCGTCTTCACCCGTGTGAGACGCTTGATTTCCATCCAGTCCCTCCTCCCTTTGGAATTATCATTGTCCGAGTCAGTTAACGTGACCTCCCATAGCCGCACCCACTGATCGTTCCCACCCGTGACCACCAAGATCCTTTCCCCACGCATGACCACTGCGCAAGCCGTCACAGCCGACCCATGTGCCCGTACCACAATAATAGGTTCACGCACCGGTTGGACGTCGGGAGAACCAGGGCCGGACGACGCCATAATGAGGAACGACAAGGAGCCGTCGTCCCCGCCGCTGATGATCACGTGTAGAGCCTGGCGCGGGCGGATACAAGACAGGGTTTTAGAAGAGGACTGGTGAAGTTTCGTGGGGTACCGGTATTTCAGTGCTTCTGGGGACGCATCGGGGAATAGCCAGAGCACGGCGTGGCCGTCTGTGCCGGCTGTAAGGATAGTGTGCGGCATAGTATTCTTGAGGGGGTCAATGAAGACGCATTGAGTGAGGCAAGAGGTGAAGTAGAGACCTTCCGATAGCTTCTGCCATTGCAGTGATTTGGTGTGGTCGTACTTGTAGACCTACGCATTCCTTATTAGCCTCCACGTAGTTGGACATGGGAATTTCAAGAGGCATACCTTGACCCTCGAGTTCGAAAACGCCATACTGATGACAAAGGCATGGTCTGATAGTTGCGCAACATCGAACGCCATGATGCGTAGGTCAGAGTGCTCGCTTTCCGGCGTCCACACGGCCTCGCATACAACGCCTATGCCGCCGAGCGCCGGCGGGAGGGCGTTGATTTTCCAAATATAAAACTCCTCGCATCCACCGCTGCTGAAGAGGTACGAGCCATCCGGAGACCATTGCAAGCATTGTATGCCTGTGGTGTGTTTACGCAGCGTTCGCAGACAGACGAGATGCTGGTCCTCATACGCAAATAGCTTTATATCGGTGTCTTCAGCGCCTGTAGCTATGAGTTGTCTTATGCCCTCCTTCGTGTCGACTACCGGCGATGTAGCGACGGCTTTGATCTCGCGTCCATGGCCGCCGGAGCGAACAACGGTGTGGTTAGGCTCATGCTGCGAGCGGATGTGCATGCTTGACGCTCGTGTCCAAACAAGAATGTTTCCACCTTGTGGGATCGAGCCAGATTGGTTTCGAGATGCCATGGGTCTTTCTGCGAACAAATCGGGTTCAAAAGCCCAGCTTCGATGGGCGCCACCTGTTTCGACACTCATTACCTCTTCTTCGGTTGCGGTGTTGTACAGAACAAACTTCTTGCTCGAAAAACCGTACACGTAGAGCTGTCTTTGGTGTGTATAAAAACCCTCAATGTTCGGTCCGAACGGTAGGGTGATCTTGTGCGTTAAATGTACAGAATCGTCCGCGAAATCGACAAGATGGACGGCTATGCAACCATCTCTGCCAGTGGACACAACATAACCGGTTGAAGCGTTGATATCATCGGGGAACCAAGCCATGGAGGTGACGGCTTCTTTCCCGTGGACACACTCAACGATCTTCCGTATCTCGACTGAGTCAGAAGTGGTACTGTCAACACCTCGCTCTGCGATACGGTATACAGCGATTGACCCACGACGGAACCCCAAGAGCGCAAAGGTTCCGCTAGGAGTATTCACGTGAGCCATACTCGTAATAGTGAGTCCAGTGATCTGGTCAGGGATGGTGATCGATGTCGTGTGTGAGACTGCTGGGCCGCCGCTTCCTGCCAAACTTACATGGAGGAGCTGAGCAACTTTCTGACCGACCAACGTGATCAATAGAACTATTTCCTGGCAGTCCAGCGGATTATGGGAAGACCCCGTGAAAATATCGCCAATCTTACCAGCGACAATGTGTAGTTTTACTACAGAGGCCGTTCCCCTTGTAAAAGCGTACAATGATCCCTTCGAGCCAGCAAGAAAGACTACACCGAGTGATTGATCCCCGGAACACACAGAGTAACCGCTGAGATCATCTAGCTGATCTATAGGTATGGAATTGGATGCAGCTGCAGAGTTGTCTGCATGACTGCCATTCTTGCGTGAATCTCCGAGAACTTCAAGAAAAATTTTGCCGGAGTTGGTGGTCAAGATCAAAGACGATTTGTCCAAGAAGGCATAGCTCCTGAAAAACTCGGCTTGTTTTGATGATCGATGGCTCGCTTCTTGCCCTTTCAACGGACTGCCATGAGAAGCCGGGGCGAAATCAGCAATATCTTTCACATCGTAGTCAAAAGTAGTGCTAGATCGGGTGAAGTCCCTTGAACGCCCCAACACCGTCGAAGTGAGGGGAAACCTGGTGATTTTGCTGTCAGCTCCTCCCAGTGTGACACTGGACGAGCCAGACAAGTCAGGAAGGGACATGGCCCAGATGTTCTTGCCATTATGACTAGCTGCGGTGTCCACTAACAGAAGCTCATACAGGTATGTGTCCTCAGCAGGCGGTTGATTGATCTTGGGAACCAGTTTCCATGTGCGCGACGTGGCGTCTTCCCCAGATGAAACAAGGAAAACTTCTGCAGTGTCGTTAGTCTGTTCAACGTCATATCCACCGAGGAACGTCAGCTTCCAGACACGAGAAGTATGTCCCCAACCAATCGCGATGCAGTCAGTGTGCGGTAGGTTAGGATCGAAGGAAGCATTGCTGAAGCCAGTATGTCTTGTCCTCTGCAATTCGAGGTCGCCGCCAAGCAATGTTTCCTGTTCTTCTGCAGTAAATTTGCTTACATCCCAAATGCGTATAGTACGATCGTCGCTGCAACTTGCGAGCAGCCGCCTTGGACATTGGTTGGAAATGCTAAGATCCTTCGAAATCTGCACTCCGTAGATAGACCCCTCATGGCCTAGGAAGACTCGATGTACGCGAGATCTGCTTTCTGCATCGCGCGACTGGTCCCACGACCAGTAGATGATCTCTCCAAAAGCGGTACCTGCTGCCACAAGAACGCGATCTAACGACTCCCATTCTATGTGTGCAGAGTAGAGAATCGACCGTGAACTAGAGGTAAGTTCGTTGATGGATATGGCCAGCGGTCTTTCGTTTTCATCGTACTGTAAGGCTATCTCAAGCAGCGCGTTGTGCGCTGTCACCGCCGCGCATCGTAACGGATGGGGTTGTTCGGGCGCTCCACGTATATCCAGTATCCAATCAGGTGCTTTTGAGATGTTCGATAGCTGCAATGCATCCAAGGAAAATTGAAATCGGTTCTTCTGACCATGTTCGTCTTCGTCGTGCTGCCATGTGATCTTCACAGTGCAGACTAGGACACCTCCCCAGAGGACAAGATGCAATGCAGCAGGATTTTTTGAGAGTAGTGAAATGCCATGTATGGTATGGCTCCTGAGAACGTTATAGGACGCAAGGCATGTGTTGTCATGACGATTGTAGAAGCGCAAGTAAGGTCCTTCGGCAACGACGAGAAGTGCATCACACTCGAGCACAGCCGTTATTGGAATGCGAGTACATTCATGCTGGTTTTATTAGCGACGGAAAAAATTCCATGACCAGGAAGACACACGTGAAGCTGTGATGACATTGGATAAACGGCTGGAACGCGCTCGCGATTTCTGCGTAGGGGGTTTGGTGTTGAGTAAGCGCGATGGCGGGGCAAGGCGGGGTATTTTCCCGACTTCGAAAATTTAGACGACCAATCCACATCGTCGCGAAGCTCACTGTTTAATCGATATACCCGTCCAGACACCCTCGACCGGCTTTTCAGATTCTCCATCATCTATCGCCATGTCTCTCGGAACGCAAGGGGCCATCCCGGAAGGAGCGCAGGACAACAACCCCGACGTAAGACAGCGCTCTGTAATGTCATTGCATATGGCTCACTAGCTTAGGTCGAAGCCCAGTGGGCGGTACAGGCGGGGAAGCACATGGAGACGTACTGGAAGATTCTCGAGAAGGTCAAGGGCTCCAGCCTACGCCTCACCAAGCTCGACGACGACATTTACGCGCACTTCAAGAAGGACTTCCCCGACATCGATGTGGGTGGCAAGCTCGACCAAGATGCCATGAAGAGCAAAGAGGGGAAGGAGCGATGGCGCAAGTTCATTGGCGAGTACGAGAAGAAGATCGACGACTTCAACTTCGGTACCATGCTGCGGGACTCGCCAAAGGCTGAGTACGGGCCGGATACGACCGTGATGTCGGTGCGCATGCAGTTTTACGCCATCGAAATTGCCAGGTGGGCACACATGTGACCGAATGGGGCAGGAATCCAGACGCTGACTGGACAGGAACCGTGAGGGCCACAATGACTGGATCTACGAGCAGGCACACGCCAACTGAGTGCATGCCCCAGCAGCACGAGGCTAGTAGGTGACGAAACATCGGTGGCTCCGAGCTACTTACCGTGGCGCCGCGGATACGCTCACGGACTGGTAATATGTGGATATGGTGACTTCTGCTTTCGATACCCATAGCCTATCGCGACCGTCGATAGCGAACAATCAGAGTGAAGAGGATACTATTTAGTCCGGTAGCAGTTGCTCAAATTGAGGACCCTGGCGAAACTTGGACGGCGGTCAACTACCAAACATCGTACAGGCCGTACAGGAGGGATGCCTAGAACATGGACGGTCAAGGCTCGTCATAGCGACCGTGTGTCGGTTGTGGTAGAACAATACCAAAGGCGAAACAAAGCATCCGCAAACATCACGCAAACTCTTCGCGTGGGCGACGATGCTACCCTAGTGCTTTGTCTCGCTCCTGCCATGCGAGTTCTTAGAGCTAGTTTGGTTTCGGTAATCTTCATTTTCAACCTCACTTCGTATTTACGAATTTCTTTCGTGCGTTTAGCCATGCCCCAGTTGTTGTCTCGTTGCCTCACATTTTCTCAACTGCCCTGCGGGAATTATCCGCATCTATGGCGACATCCTCAGCTTCGAACAGTACCGAGGAATCGGATCAGCAGGATGAGGTGGATACAGAGGAACGGTTGCTCCAGAACATGGGTTGGAAGGCTCTCTTCAGCTTCACGACGAGGAGGCATATCCCAATTCTCGTCCTCGGCGTAGTTGCTGCCGCCATCACCGCTTTGACGCTTCCTGCTCTAGCGATCATGTATGGTCTTATGTTCCGAGAGTTCGGAGTCATTGCCAAAGGCAACAAATCCGGAACAGAATTTTTGAAGGAGATATCGACATACTGTCTATATATCACAGCATTAGGTGGCATAAGCTGGGCGGGCAACAGCTTATACTACGCCGCATTTATAACATTTGGTGAGATGCAAGCTCGCAGCGCACGAGGGAGGATTCGGCGCGTTGCTCAGGAAGGACATGGCTTGGTACGATACTCGAGATACCGGGGTGGCGGCATTGCTACCAGCCATGCAGACGTAAGATGTAACCACACATGCTACACGCGTCCTGCCTAATGCTTCCCAGGCAAATTCACGACCTCCAGATGGCGGTTTCGCAACCTTCCGGACTGGCACTCGAGTGCCTGGTTCAGGCTATTAGTGCACTCGGTGTCGCATTCTACTCATCGTGGAGTCTCACACTTGTCATCATCTGTACGGTCCCGATCATGTCCCTAGTGACGACCTACCTCTCCAGTCTCTTGGCGAAACGCGCCCACGAGCAGAGCGACGTGCTGCAGCAAGCTTTAAAACACCTAACAAATGCCGTTCGCAGCATCGAGACCGTCAAATGCTTTAATGGCGAAAGAAACGAGCTTCAGAGATATGGTAAGATAGCTGCCTTGGCTGGAAGCCTGTACAACAAGCAAGCCAACTTCCGGGCCCTTCAGCTGGGAACCATTCAGTTCTTCCCGCTCAGTGTCTTCTTCCAAGGATTCTTCTATGGAAGTCACCAGATATTTCAAGGGCAGATCAAGTCCAACCAGGTCATCACGACCTTCTGGGCAGCGATGATGGCTGTGCAAGGAGTGACTGAATTTTTACCTCAGTACATCGTTCTACAAAAAGGCAAAGTTGCTGGAGCAAGGCTCAGGGTGCTGGTAGCGCAGATGTCTAAAGCCAGTGCTATGACTGAAACTATGGGGCACCAGGTGCCGGCGAGATGCGAAGGAAAGATCGAATTCCACTATGTAAGTTCTCAAGATATCTTATGTGGCTCAAGCTAATCGAGAAGGTAAAATTTTCGTATCCGTCACGGGTAAATTCGGTCGCATTACGCGATGTCTCCATCTCCTTCCCCACCGGCAAGACAACCTTCGTGATTGGCAAAAGCGGATCAGGAAAGAGCACCCTAGGCCAACTACTCGTGCGGTTCTACCAGCCTGCTTCAGGTCAAATCCGGCTTGATGGAAACTCACTACAAGACCTGGACGTACACTGGCTTCGCAGACAGATCACGCTGGTCGAACAACACAGTGTCTTGTTCAATGAGTCAATACGACGTAACATTGCTCTCGGTCAACTGAATCAGGAAGTAAGAAGCACGACGATGCATGAAGTAATCTCGTTCGTCATGCTCCACCAGTTGGTACACGACCTTCCAGAGGGTCTCGACATCCAGCTAGGAATGCAAGGGAACAATCTGAGTGGTGGATAGCGTCAGAGGCTGGCTCTTGCGCGTGCACGTTTGCGCGATTCACCCGTCCTGATTCTCGACGAGTCTACAAGTGCGCTCGACTACATCACGACGTCTTCCATTCTCCAGTCCATACGATCTTGGAGGCGAGGTCGAACGACCATTGTTATCACCCATGATATCACCCAGATTCTTCCTGAAGATTCTGTGTACGTCATGGACAAAGCGAAAGTGGTACAGCACGGCACGCGCAGAATGATAGAGGCAGTGCCATTTTCTCCATTCTACAACTTCTTGAATGACCGAGAACAAAATGTACCGGACGAATCAGATGCTGAAGAACCGGATGACGACCGAGACACTCTGATGTACCTCTATGAGGACTCATGGAGTAGACCTAGAGCACCTCCCCGCCCTTCTACGGCCGTACTCAGGCGATCCGGATTGTTTCCGCCCTTTCGCAGCCCTGGTGCAATTGATGTGCCTTCCAGGGGAAGCCGAATCTTTGAAGACGATTCGGCAGAGATCACCACTACCTTCGCTGTCAAACTTCCACCTAGTGAACTGGGAGTCAGCAAGCGCGAGGCTCGCTCATCGTTCCAAGACACGTCACGTCCACTGTCAGTGACTTCTCTTCAGTCCACAGGGGCGTCGCGACTAACTTCTCAAAAAGGACCATCGTCATTCGCTATGCCACCCTCTGTCGATTTTCCGAGACCAATGAGCTTAGCAAAAGAAGAACCTTCTTTTCGCAAGACATTTCGTGCAAAAATGGAAAGGCGTAAGCGAAAACAGTTTAAAAAAGGGATATCTCCCGAAAGTTTGGCAGAGAAGTTCAGCATCATTGCTATACTACGTACTGTTTGGCCCCTCCTCGATTGGACAACCCGGATGGCTGTGACAGCAGGACTATTTTGCTCACTAATCTACTCAATCGCTACACCGGCCTTTGGTTATGTACTGTCACAGTTATTTGCAACCTTATATTCCCTTAGAGATCAACGAGCGTTAGCGCAGAAGTATGTTCTGTCCATACTGGGCATTGCGGTCGCCGACGGTTTGGCTACATACGGTTTCAACTTCTTCTTTGAATTCGCAGCGCAGAAGTGGGTTACCGCGCTCCGAACCGAGAGCTTGAAACGGACCCTCCAACAACCTCGTAGTTTCTTCGGCCGAGAAGAAAATAGCGTGGCGCGGCTAGCTGAATGCTTGGATCAGTTTGCCGAAGAGGCTCGAAATCTGCCCGGTCGATTCTTCTGCACTCTCCTCATCATGGTTTTGACAGCCCTTATTGCACTTGTTTGGGCACTAGTGATATGTTGGAAGTTCGTATTTGTAGCTGTCGGTTGCATGGCGGTCATGTTCTTCATCACCAGGATCTTCCACGCCATCAGTACTCGCTGGGAAAATTTCAGCAATGACGTGATAGACAAAGTAGGCAAGGTCTCACATGAGACATTTGTAAACATCAGGACAGTCCGATGGCTCGTCCTCGAGGATTATTTTCGAAAAAGACACGCAGCTGCCATTAGTGACACTCTCGCCGTCGGAACAAAGCGAGCGATCTACACCGGCTCCATTTACGGATTGAACTACGCAAGCGCAGCCTTCGTAACTGTATTTCTCATGTGGTGGGGGGCCTACCTTGTATCCAAAGGCGAATTTACATTGACCGACATTATCACCGCCTTGAACGTACTCATGCTGAGCGTCGCCCACGTCGCTCACATTGCCCACATCGGATTCTATATTCCCCAGATTAATGTGTCCAAGGACGCAGCCTCTCGCATCATGCGCCTTATGAGTGTCCCGCAAGACTCTAAAGAGCTGGTCGGCACTCAGCAACTTTTCAGCGCGGGCGACACCGCCTTCGACAATGTCAATTTCGCTTACCCAACCCGAATGAACCACAAAGTTCTCCGCAACGTCAGCCTTGACATACCAAAGGGGAGCTGCACCGCCATAGTCGGCACCTCAGGATCCGGAAAATCCACCATCGCTGCGCTCCTCCTCAAGCTCTACCAGACCGGCACAAAACCCTCGCGTTTTAACCCAGACATATCGATCTCGAGACAAGACATCAAAACCCTACACACCTTGACGCTCCGCTCCTGCATAGCCATCGTGTCGCAAACGCCGGTCCTCTTCCCTAGCACTATCGTCGAAAACATCACCTACGGCATCGATCCCCCAGCAGCCTCATAACCGACGAGAATGTCTGCGCTGCCGCCTTCGCCGCCGGCTGCGATGACTTCATTGACTCTCTGCCCTCAGGCTACCGCACGCTCGTTGGCGACGGCGGCACCGGGTTCTCAGGCGGCCAGGCCCAACGCATCGCCATCGCCCGCGCGTTCGTGCGCTCTCCGGACATCCTCATCCTCGACGAAGCCACCTCTGCGCTCGACGTCGAATCCGCACGCCTCGTCCGCGACACGGTCCAGCGGCTCGTGCGCGAGAGCAAGCGGGACCCCGTGTGGCCAGAGAGAGTGGATAATACGAGTAAGGCGACGAAGAGGCTGAGCGCGAGGATCAGCCAGATGCAGGCGAGGAAGGGGATGACGGTCCTAGTTATCACACATGCGAGGGAGATGATGAGGGTGTGTGAGCAGGTTATCATGTTGGAGAACGGAAGGGTGGTGGAGGAGGGCGAGTATGAACACTTAAGGAGGTAAAGGGGGCCGTTTTCGAGGTTATTGAGGGGCGAGGCCGGGACGGGAGATGGTGATGGGGAGTTCATTTGAGGGTGGGGAGTCCAAGAGACTGGGGCCTTGTTTTCCATGCGCCTTGAGATGTTTTCCTGATTCTTGTATATACATGCTCATGCTTTGACTTTCTGGATAGTGCTCAAGTAATGCAGCACAGTAAGACCGAAGGTGACCTTTGTTAATTTTGTACACCCGACTGAATTCCCACGTTGCGTCATCACTCCTAGAAATACAGGCGTGATTCTCGTCTTGAATGACCGAAGGTGTGTTTCGAGCTGCTGACGTATTTATACTCTTGCCACCCTTACTCTTAGCTACGTCGGTTTCAACACAAGACTCGGATTCTCAATCACCGGCTCCGTCTCTACTTGAGGAATTTCCACTGTCCCACCATCTCTACGAACATGGTCTTGAGGGCAATCATCGCCGCAGCCTTCCCAATGCAGATCCTAGGCCCATTGGAAAACGCTTGTCTCAAGTCGACCATTGGCTCCTCCGCTAAAAGCAAGGATAATTCGCAGCCATAACTCTCAGGTTATGGATCGGGATATGGAAAAGGCAGTCAGATGAAGAGTGGCAACAGGGACAAGTCCAACATACAGCTTCATTCGCTTAAGTTTGGTGGACCGAGCACTGTGGTTAGTGCCGTTCAGGAGGGATGGGAGAGGATGTCGGATGACACTGTCAACTCGTTTTTCAGTCGGAAGAACATTGTACAGAGAACAACAGTCGAGGTCACAAGCGACGGAAAGGTTTAGAGCGCAGTTCGAGCACTTGTATTTTTAGACGCTGTAAGTCCGGCTTTGAATAGCTGTATACAGATGTCTACACAGATAGACTAATTGCGAGTGCCTTTCGGGGCGGTGAGATGTGGAGAGTGTGTGCATGCGGACAACTCGTTGATGTGGAGAGTTGAGGCTCTAGCCAGGTTAGCACTAGTGCGGCTTAGTGTCCTGCGTCATGCGCCGTGTCGCGTGGACTGCGGCTCAGACCGTCAGACAAGCCTCACTCAACGATAACATCCGTCACACCACCTTCCATTCTTCCCATCTCTCCAGACATGCCTACATAACATGCCGCCACGCGCATTTTGGAATTCTACCTCTCCACTGCTAACAACACTTGCCGTCGTCGGTCAGACGCTCTTCTTTGTTGGTCTGTTGTCATCCTCCGCTGGTTTCCACGTGTTTGGCGCTAGGCATCAACCGCCACCCGCAGGAACTCCGCAAAACAATGCCTTAACAGCGTCAAATCTAGCATCAGATGGAGTGAAGCTTAGACATGTTTTCCATCATGGCGCAGGGCAGCCAGGACCCAGCGCGCGAAGACTGGACATATCGTCTGAACGGGTGGCCGTTGAAGCTGCTTCTGCAGCTCACTTCGGACCGTTTCCCATTCGTACATCTCCCTTGAGGATCGACAAGTCACCGTTGCAAATTTATGCCCCGCAAAAACAGCCAATGTCGCCTATATGGCACCCGGAGTACGTCATGGGACCTGATGTGAAAGATAAGCAGACGATTCTCAACTTCGCCAACATGTCTGAAGACGCGTATAAGCCGGGCCGGGATGATCCGGAATGGCTTGATGTAGGCAACGACTGGTCCAGCTCCATTCCATTCGGTTGGGAGGACACGGGAATTCGAGGACATGTCTTCAGCGATGATACCAACTCAACGGTCATCCTATCAGTCAAAGGCACCACTGTAGCCATGTTCGAAGGCAACGGCACGTCGGGACGTGATAAAGACAACGACAATCTGTTCGGTTCATGCTGCTGCGGTCAAGGTGGTCCATACCTCTGGCGACAGGTTTGCGATTGTATGACCGGCACGTACACGTGCGACCAAAAGTGCGTCAAGGACGAACTCGTCAAACCCAATCGATACTTTGAGGCTACTCTGGAGCTGTTCGATGAGGTCATCCAGCTCTATCCTAAGGCGAACATCATCACCACCGGCCACAGCTTGGGAGGAGTTCTCGCATCTTTTATTGGTCTGCGGCATGGTATCCCAGCAATCACCTTCGAGGCATATCCTCAGGCTCTGGCAGCGGCTCGGCTGGGATTAGCGGTCACCGGCCAGGATTCACCTCTCCGGGAAAACACCGGGGCCTTTCATTTTGGACACACCGCGGATCCGATATACATGGGAACGTGTAACGGTGGTTCGAGCTTTTGTTCCATTGCGGGCTACGCGTTTGAGACTGTCTGTCACACAGGAAAGCGTTGCGCATACGATGTTGTGAAGGACTGGGGCTGGCGCCAAAGCACTCAGACTCATCGACTGCGGTACGCGATTGAGAACGTCTACGCCAAATACGACGACGCCGCTCCGTGCGAGGATGAGGATGTTAACTGCGTGGATTGTTATCTTTGGAAGTTCGAAAACGGTACAAAGAAAGAACCCACTACGACTACAACTACAACGAGCTCCTCGTCAGCCTCTATGACACGCACCGAGACTTGTAAAACGCCAGGATGGTGGGGTTGCCGGGATGCGACAACGACCACAACAACCCCACCTACAACGACGACTAATAGCGCGACATCGTCGACGAGTACTTGCAAAACGGTGGGTTTCACTTCCTAATTAATATACACGTGTACAGCTGCTGACTTGAACAGCCCGGCTGGTTCGGGTGCAAGGACAAGACCACTAGCGACACCACCACTACTGATGAAGCAACAACGACAACGACCTGCACCAGCCCAGGTTGGTTCGGACGGTGTCTAGATCCAACGCCCACCACGACAATAGCAGAGGCGGTTCATGCGTATTGGCGAACGTCACCAACGGCGACGCAAACGGCGCATGCACAGGCTGCTGCTGCGTATTGGCGGACTGAGCCCACCGCAACCCAGACTTCTCCGTAGACCATGTTCGCCTCATAGAAGTACATGCATGTAGCGTCTTAGATACCATTTGTCGATTCTCAGAGTGAAAACCTATAAATGTACTGATCAAGTAAATCCATGAATCGATCCACTTTAGGCCCCCCAAGACGCGTTGCTTCCTCATTCGCGTTGCCTACCCCATGCAGTTAGCTCTGTACGCTCCAGCTCCTACCATGACTTACCATCATCCTGACTTTCTTCCCGCCACAGCCGATGATGTCTAGCGTAAGTATCGACACGCATATTGTCAATGCCAATAGACAATCTCACCGCATATGCCCGCTCATTGAACTCTTCCGAAAACGGCCGGTATTGCGGACACCTGCACACATACAACGCACACAGCGTCTTCAAAGCCTCCTTTGTAAGCTACTCGATATTGCTTAGGGCATCGGAGTACTCCGAGCACCTGTCCAGATCATTGCCGATCATATGCAGAATGAACAGGGCGATGAGCACAGTCGGCCAGTCTTAAGCGCGGTTCCGCAATATCAATCTCTGCATAGCCGACAACATTCCTGGAAAAAGACTCTGAAGTTTATCCTCTGCATCAATGACAGTGTTCTCCTCTACATCGATAGCCATGTATCTCCCAGCGTGAGGAAACGCCACATTTTTCGGTAGACTAGTGACAGGAGCCTGCTCCTTCGTTAACGCGTAGTCCGTTACGTCGAGGACGTGGACTCTTGGATGTGCACACCAGCCCCCAAGATGCGTTTCTAGCTTAGCCTCTCGCGCGGTGAGGGATTCGGTGTCGAGCTGGAGTTCCGCCCGAAGGGGAGGTACCTGCCAGGTTCTTCGAGGTTGTGCAGCATGATGAGGCAGCGGAGGGCTGTGAGAATCACTGCGTGCTCTGCGACGGTCAACTCCTCGTCCTCCTCAAGGCCAGAAAGGAGATGAATCTGGTACTGAGCGGCGTGCTGCAGGGTTGCTTCGGTCATACGCTCGTGTGTGTCGCCCTAGCGGTCGTGGAGAGTGGAAAATCGATACAACAAGTCGATTTGGGCTTTTCCTAGGGATACGGTGGGACCCTAGAAATATCTGAGGTCGTTAACGATGTGAATGGAGTGGATGGGGGTGTAGAAGGTTTAATCGAGTGTGAGGAGGAGGTCGCTGGATGGTTCGCGGAGGAGCCATTGGGAGGGGTTGAGTTGGATTGCGGCTTTGGGAGGGGTCAGTTTGAGAAGAGTTAAGGGTGTAGGCTGGGCCCGGGTACTTTGGAATGCTGAAGCGAAGCCCTGCGTGAGGGCTTTTTGGGATTGGCACGGGAGTGGAGGTTCTGGAGCCGATGCTAGACAAGCGGAACATGGGTTAGGAAGGGCTGAGAAAATACCACACTAGGAAGTATCAGTTTACGGTACATTGACTAAGGACTATGGGTGAGAAAGACCTTTCTGTCCTGAGCGATACATGGGAGGCAGCGCGCATTCTCCGTCGATATGGCGGGGTCTGAGTGTATTAAGAACCTATGTACCCTATGTCCAGGCGTACGCTGAGAGTGGTAGGATGCAGGAATGGAAGCGGAACTGTTAAAACTACCTTGGATACGATATGGCAATATTGTTGAGGGATTGGCGACATGGTGCGTAGAGTAAGGGCGATTTGTAGTATAAGAATACCTACGACCTTATCGATAAGGTGACATAGGGTATATTTGTACGTTTCAAACCCCGCCCCATAGCTTTTGTCCAAAGTATTACTGCTGCATCATGAATAATAACTGCTCTTTATGTGACTATGCAGAGGGCGCTCTCACACACCGTCTAAACCCTCGAATAGATCGACACCCCAGCCATCGCTCGGGTTATTGAACCTTACCGGATCCTTGCCGAGCTGATCGATATCCGCAAGATCGCCCGCGGCAAGCCCGCAATTGAGCGCTCCTAGGTTTTCCTCGATATAGTTCTCATGCTTGCTCTTCGGGATGACGCTTGTTCCGCGGCTGATACCCCAGGCAAGCACGACCTGTGCAGGAGTGCATTCGCGCTTCTCAGCGATCTCCTTGATAGTCTCATTCTCAAGCAATAACGGAGCCTTGGATTGTGTTGTAATCGAGCGACGCGAGCGATCGCCGTACGTCGGGTTCATATTGCCGAGAGGCGAGTACGCTGTGACGGCGATGCCGTGAGCTTTGTGGACGAGAATCCATTTGCTCTGCGGGAGGTAGGGGTGGAGTTCCATCTGGTGCACGGCAGGGAGCGGTGTTTTGCCTTTCAAGTTGTGTTTCACCAAGTCCTCCAGCTGTGCAGGCGAGAAGTTTGAAATGCCGATCTTTCGAACGCGACCCGTGCTGAGGAGCTTGGTCATCGCTTGCCAGGTTTCAACGTAGTCGAAGTAATACTTCTTGTCATCCGGACCTTTCCCTACGGGCCAATGCATGAGGTATAAGTCAAGGTAGTCAAGGTCTAGGTCTTTAAGAGTCTGGTTGAGCCCTTCCTCGACGCGATCTGGTGCATGGCTATACGATGTTAGATGCCATAACCTGTCTAATAGGAAGGCTCTGAGCATACTGGTCATTCCATAGCTTACTCGTAACCCAGATTTCTTCTCTCTTCAAGCCCGCTTGCTTCAAGCCCTTGTGGATGCCTTTGCCAACGGCTTCTTCGTTTCCGTAGGCGGCTGCACAATCGATTTGCCTATAGCCCTTTTCAATGGCGAAGGCAACAGCGTCGGTTGTGTTACTTGGGTTCTCCTTCAAGTTCCATGTCCCGAAGCCGATTGGTGGCTGGTCAACCTTATTTGCGTTCACGCCGATGGGCTGCTGATCGTTACGGCAGTGGGACAAGCCAATGAAGCAAAGGAATGCAATCTGTACGCGCATGGTGAAGGTGAATATCAGTAGCTCATTGATAAACTCAGTGAGGTTGCCCAGTTGAGAGATTCCGTATTCTCGATTGCTGCTATTGCTGAGACAATGATGACGTTACCACCCAAGTACATGCGGGGCCGAAAGTCATGCGCACAGACCATAGTGGCATTGCAAACCAACCATCAGTCGATGACTTCTTTTCATGTTTAAAGTAGGAATTATTGGGCAGCTTATAGAATATATATAAACAATGAAAGCATCTTAGTCCTTTAAGGTGGCTTGTATGAACTGTTTAGTTTTTGAGTGGTTTTAAGTATCGTAGCGCCAAATCACGAGCACCCTGGCGGCTCCCGGCACGGAAGGTTACAAGCACAAAAGTGTGATGAGGAGGTTGCTGGGAGACAATACTGCAGAAACTCCTAGTTTTCACATTGCTCTAGCAACGAACGTGGGGTCTGGGTTCGGGCTAGGGATGTGCCGATACGGGATTTGGTGACTGATACGTGTACATACCGTATCTCGTATAATACGGGATATCCCGTATATTAGTAGCATCCTTGGCAGCCCGCGAAAATTCTGAAAAAGCCTAGTTTTACTAGTATAAACTAGACTTTTTAGAATAGTAAAGGGGTTTCTAAGAATATATAGCATATATAGGGCTTGGCATACGGTAACTAAATCGCTATCCCTGGATGTACCGTATCAGATACGTGATATCCGGTTATCCGGTAATCCGTAAGTTACATGCCCATCCCTAGTTCGGGCTCGTATTACGCTGATTTCCCCAGGTTACCCCAGGCGGCACCAATTAGCGACTTCCGTCGCTGGTTGGCTGTCAAAGGCGAGGTAAGGCACGATGCCGTTGTGCTGGAGTTCTGGTTCTGGACCGCTCTCACGCACATTGTCTCCGAACTAGGCGTTGTTAGTCAATGTGTAGACTTGCGAAATTGATACACGCCATGATCCTAGCCGCGATTTGTGAGACTGTGATCTGATTTTTGCTCAAGCATGTCCACCAGCAAGACGTACTGATCTGTGCTTCGTGAGATGGTGATTGGAACCTCGTTGCCGTCAGCTGCCCAACAAAGGTAGAGGAGGGATAGGACCAGCGTATAGCGCAGGCAAGCGGACACAACAGGAGAATCTCCTCGCACGAAGAGTCGCGCGGTGTCCGCTCTTCGTATTGATTGAGGCGCGTGATCGCTCTAGTAACTAAAATCAATATTCGCAGGGGCCTAGAAACTTGGAAAGAGAGGAGGCCGCATATCCATCGTTGTTGTTAGCAGTCAAGACAAAGGCTGCCAGAAAGAATGACCGGCTGGTGCGGGGTGAGAGAAGCTGCATAACGGTGAGCTGCACTGAGATCGGTCGCGAAGCCAGACGCTTGCCGGAGTGCCACCTCTTGATACAGTATAATGTTGTGAGACGTTTCCAAGCACAACAGAGCAGAGGATCGACGCGACGATGCGGATACGAGCCCGATTGAAAGCGGGCCAGTACCGCTCGCTGGTGGAGGAGCAACAAGCTACGTGTATCGAGGGTGCCGAGTGGAGGGGTCTCGGAGCTTTGCTATCAAGTTGATAGGACAACATGTTATTCAATAGTTGATTCTGACTCCGCGTTGCATGCTTTTGTTGTGCTCAAGTCACAAAAGAGATGGCTCGCCGATGTGTGTGCAGTCAACCATGGGAGGGCGCGACGCTACTCCTCTTGCCCCACCGAACGGCCACCATGTGCGCCCTGCATCTTCACCAGCCATGGTGCCACACGAGCCGTCTTCGCCGCTCTTCACCCGCCCGACTAACAGCTAGCCAAGGGCCTTGGGGTCTGATCATCGAGGATGCCCGGTCTGAGATGTGCCGTTGGCAGTCGCTGCATTTCGCCATCGCAACATGTCCCTTCACGCACGCAGCAACACCTCGAAGACGCGTGATCACTTCGGGAGAAGGCGCACACTGGCCGTCAGCACATCACGATGCTGGCGCAGTGCGGCGTTGACACAAGCCCACTGGTCGCTGTCGTCCGACGGCACGCGTGCCCTCCAGGACCCCTAATGCCCCGCTGTTGGATGGCTGAGTGTCACAGCGAGCGCAAATTGCAAGGCCAGCGCTCGAAGGATTCACCCTAGTCCTCAAATCGAAAGCAATGCACGAACGTCCCCAGCTCCCGCAAATCCTCCATCACGCTCCGTGGATTCGGGTCAGTTTTGACATGGGTGACAGCTGCGTCCACTTCAACGCACCCTGTTCCGTCCAGCTGCTCGGACTCGAGGTGGGTCTTCTTTAGCCCTAGCCATCCTGCATCTTCGTTCCTCTTCTCCTCTACCCATTCTCTACCCACTGTGACCCTGACCCTGTCGTCCAAGTCTCTGGTTCCAGGGCAGCCACCCTCGTCTATACCACTCCGCTCCAGGATGCCATTCTGAACAACCGTAACCATGAGCGGCACTGCAGACAATGGCATGGGTTGCTCCTTCTCTTCCTCCCAGTGGAGAGACAATGGCATGGCCACAAACCACTTCCACGGATGGAATGCGGAAAGTCTCTCCGTGGTCATCTGCTCTAGTTTGGCCCTTTACAACAGTCTGGAGCTCGAGCTACTCATTCTCACGACGTTTCATGCCTACCGGGGATTGTACTTCTGGTCGCTCACCCTAGCCAGTTTCGGCGTCATTCCCTATGTCCTAGGGTTTATGGTCGAATATTTCCAGTGGAGCGCCATCTCTCTGGCGCTCGGTACTACGATCGATACACTTGGATGGATTCTGATGGTAACCGGCCAGTCTGTCGTGCTTTACAGTCGACTTTGGATGGTGTTCGGGGGAGGGCATAAGCGCTTGTTGAGAATGATACTCATCATGATCATCTTTGATGCTTTTGTGTTCCACGGGGTTACAGCTAGTAGGTCCGCGCCGTTGACGCATTTGCTCTTAACTGACGGACTGATAGTTGTTGTGTATGGCTCCCGCTTCAGTAATCGTACGGAATCTTTCGGCCAGGCTTACGATGTCTTTGAGCGTATTCAGATGTGTGTGTTCTTTTTGCAAGAGGTTATACTGTCGGGCATCTACATCTGGAAAGCTATAGACATCCTGCATCTTTCAGAGCGCAAGACATGTCATCACACCATGTGGCAACTCTTCTCCATCAACATCATAATCATCGCCCTAGATATAGCCTTATTGGCTATAGAATTTTCGGACCTTCATGTCATTCAGCAAGCCGTCAAAGGTCTCATCTACTGCGTCAAGCTGAAGCTCGAGCTGGCGATTCTCAACAAGCTGGTGGACGTATCAACGGTCCACGCACGGGCGAATGCCTTGACTCTCGGCAATACAAATGACTTCCTGGATCCTACCAAAACGGTGTGGGACATAACAAGGTTTACGCCGGCCTTCAGCTCGTCGTTGCACACGTACCCAAGATGGGTTCAAGATCTGGAAAAGTCGGGATTGAAGGCGTCGTTCTCCCCTACGGACAGCACCTGGGTGCAAGCGCACAAACGCAACACCTCCCTTTCGGTCGATGATAGCTACTTCTCGAGCGAGATACAGCCCTGCAATTCGCAAGACCCACGATTGGACCCAAGGGAACGAGGCTCCGCGACAGACTTGCTCTATGCCCATGCGGTGCGTGAGTTTGCGACCCCAGGATGAAGATGTATACTGGCACGTCATTGCAACTACCGAGTCCACATCCCGCAGGTGTGCCACGCACCTCCCTGATGACAAATAATACAAGCGAAGAGGAAGGAGTAACCGACATTGCGACGTCCGAAAACAGCTACTGCACCGCAAACACCGCACGAGGCTCAAATGGCTTCGGCCCACACGCAAATTAATCACCGACACAAACCTGAAAGACTTCCTGGACAGCTGGGCCATCATAAAACAATAGAACGTTACTGCTACTGCATGTTTTGTAGTCGCATTGGCGAGCTAGGGTGGCGCACTCCCATGCGTCTTCTGCGAAACATGTGTCTGCATTGGGTAGTGCGTGAGAAGTTGTGCAAAGGGCACAGCTCTCCGAATAGACCTGCAAAACTCAGATCGGCACCATACATGACGTACGACATTATGAATTACGAAGTGCAAGATCTAGATGAGGACGGGCTGGACTGAGGAGAATGTGCAGAGAATAATGCCGAAACATACCCAGCCAGTATTATACGGCAAGCCGAAAACCGCTACAATGTATTGAGACACATATTACAATCTGTCGTTCCTTCTTATTTTAGCTCTTTTCGCAATCCTGTCTCCTTTCACCTGGGCGGTCTCTAGCATTTCTGCGGTCGCAACATTGAACGGCCAATATACACCTACCAGAGACGGGGCATTTCCTGGACTCTCTTCCGCCACATCGGTGGACACTCTCTCAGGTGGATAGGTATCGTCACTCACTTTCACTACGCAGACAAACGCCAAACTTACTGTGCTCCTCTCGATGGTAATTTACCTAGCGTGCCTTCCAATTTCATGCGCGATCCTCGTAGTCTCACCACTCACCATGAGGATTCACTTTCACCATTGACTTTCTTTTTACTTTTACTCTAAACTCCTCTGGTGATCACGTTCTCCTCCGACTTCCACCGCCTCTCCTCACCACCTACCCCATCCTCAACATGCGCTCCTCTCCTCTCCTCAACCCACCACAATCCTTCGTAGTCTTACGTTCTCGACTCGCAACGAGCTTTGACTTTGCGACGGCTATCCGCTGTCAATTATTGAAATCACTCGAGTCTGCTGTCTGCGAACTTCTGTATGCGCTGCTCTCCATCTTTGGTTATCCCGCTGACTTTTGTAGTGTCCACGATGGGAAACATCAACTGGCCGCAGGAGTTCCAGGTGTGGAAGCCTCACTATGACATTGAGAAAGCAGAGAAGGCAGCGAAAGGAGCGAAAGGATCCAAATCAGCGCCCGCCTACTCCCCGGTCGACGAAACGCCACCGGACCTAGCCTGGTATAAAGTCGACAAACAGAACATTGACGAGAAGATCCTAGGCATCGCGACCAAGGTCCTCACCCATTTGACTGAAGCTCGCGCCGAAGACAGAGAGCTCATCTCTCTTCGAAAGGCTGCCAACGATTCAAAATTATACAGCTGCAGAAGGCAAAAGGTGTAGTGATAGTCGGACAACAAGCCATAGGAAAGAGTCTGCTTATCAATGCGTTGCTACACCGACGTGATTTATCCAAGACGTCAGCTGGTGGCGGAGCTTGTACGGCTTCTGCTATCAAGTATATCCACAAGCCTGGTGCCGAAGATTTCGGCGAGAGGTACGATGCGGCCATTAAATTCATGGACGACGAGGACCTCGATGAAATCATCAACGAACACGCCCGCCGGTATTATCAGTTTCACTTCAGCGATAATAACGACGAGATGTACCATGACGAAGAACAGCGATCGGCTCAGACAGCCGAAGACTTCTTCAAGATGGTGATGAACACGGCGAATGACGAGGAAGCCAAGGTGAAGCTGGAGCGTCTGCTCTGCACGTAGCACATCGAAAATGGAAGCTTATGAGGGTAGCCATGAAGCGAGCAGTATTACGAATGGAGGAAGCTGGAGCTGATAGCAACCGCTGCAAGAAATTTTGTGACATGGAGATCCTGCCTCTGATGGAGCGACCCAGAATTTTGTCGCTCAGCACGAGGAAGGCCTACCGTCGCTATGGCCCATCGTGCGGTATGTTCAGGTCCGCATGGGCTCCGCACTTCTGAAGAATGGTGTATCCATCATTGACCTTCCCGGTGAGTTACTCTTCTTGATCCTCGCGGATTCAGAATCCAATTCCTACATAGTTGGGCGATCTCAATCATAGTCGTACCGCGGCTACGAATGCCATCCGGAAAGAAGCTGGCTTTGAGATTATCGTGGCGAAGTCGGACCGGGTCACGACCGAAGTGGTTGTAGATCAGCAGCTCAAGCAAGCCATCCGGGCTCACGGAGCTCGAAATACGATCCCAGTTCTCACAAAGATCGATGTAAGCCATCATTTTTATTTCTTCTATACGGGGCTAACATGAACTCTAGGAATTCTTTCTCGATAATCACTCTGTGGAGAACATCATCCACCGCCACACGACTGAGCCATTTCCAATTATCCGATCATATCTCGCCGAAGCCGAAAAGACGGTGAACGATGTCGAAGAACAGATTCGCGAGGCAGGTGAAGGCGAAGGTGAAGAAGATGAGGCGAAGCTCGACGATCTTTACGAAATGCTCGAGGCTCTTCAGAACTACCAAGAGTACCTGGTGAAATCGGCGAAACTACACTTTGTGAAGCACCGAGCTGCGACCTTGGAGAATGAGATGCGCTGGGGATACAAAGAGTTAGATCACGATCCTATCCACATCTTCTCTGTCTCCGCTGCCATGTACCTTGACCGGATGAAGAAGCGCTAGAAGGAGCGACCGATCTTGGACCCCGCTATGACGGGCATTCCCAAACTTCGACAATTTCTGTATGGCATATCCGCGGAAGAGAACCTCGATATCTACCGCCACTACATCGTCAACAAACTTCCCGCTTTCCTGGACCGGGTTGAGCGAGTCGTCGATTCAGAAGAAAGACGATGCCTATGCTGTCATACGTCCCAAGTTTATGCAGCTTGTCACGAACTTGAAGAACGAGCACCACGCCAAGTTCCTGGATTTCCTGGAAAACAGCATCACTCGCCTTTGGGGTGCCCCGTCCGCGAAGTCCGCTCGCATGGAGAGCATCGCTGCCGCTGCCCGAGAGTGGAGCGACGGCGTAGCTTGGAATACTTACAACAAGGTGCTGCGCGAGCAGGGCATCGTCAAGAAGACACAGTACGCCAAGTACCGGGGCAAGGGCAGCATCAACTGGAACGAAGAGCTCAGCCTCGAAATCTAGCCGAACATGTTCGCTTGGAAAACTAAGATTGAAACTGGAGCCATTACAATTGTTATCGCCCTCAGCAAGGCCACCAAGCAAGTCTGCAAGGACGTCACGGCCGCCATCAAGGAGTCATCGCTCTTCCCGCCACTCAAGGTCATCGCACTTGAAGAGTGGGAAAAGCACCAGTACGCCGTCCTCGAACACTCCATGAAGTTGCGCCCCCTGCTTCTCGACAACGATGTACAGTCCTTCACCAATGAGACCAACACGCGCACCATGATCGCAAAGTTCAACGCACCGACTTACGAGGCCGTACAGAAGACGCCGAACACCGGCACTGGATGGTATCATAAGCAGCAAACCAACATGATGGCCGCCATGGTGCCCGCCGACCTCACAGACGGTACGCTCCTAGACAACATTGCGGAACGCGTTCACGAGGAGGCGAAGAAGACCCTTACGACTGCCTTTCGGAGTACATGGACGGCCTGCTTAAGAAGCTTGAGCTCTTCGATGAGCTCATCGGTGAGCGTCTGCCGCCGGACTACGAACTACTGGTACCAGACCGCCGCATACGCGCTGCGCTCAAGTCGCTGCTTCCGGAGTTGCAGAAGGAGACGCAGGATCTCGTTGAGCCGTTCGGGGAAATTGAGGTGGAGGTCAAGAGGGAGCTTGATGGCTAACTACATCTCACAGAGCTCAACACTCACGATAGGCAAAGAGGACATCTTCATAAGTGAAAACAGAGCTTAGCGGCTCGTGGTGTATAAACTGTTGACTAACTGTCGCGGTAAGCAGAGTGCTGAGCGGACAGTACGCAGTGGAAAAGATTGTAGGATTGAACTGAGGTTGTACTATCTAGGAGCTACTGAAGATATAGGTGCGCGGGCACAAACAACGCTAGTCCCAGATAGGCATAGTACTCTCAACAGAGTGAGTAGCAATCATGCGAGGGTAGGAGTATCCATCTCAGAGGGTAAGAGCCATAAACCGTGACACACCCCCCAGCTGGCGTGGACGCCCAGGCAGGGAGTCAATGACAGCTGATCAGCATCAGTGTATGTAGATACCATCAAGATCGTCGCCATCGGTTTGACGCAGGCCCTTCAGGCGCTCG
>ML976740.1:3478-37103 GCA_010015655.1 Bimuria novae-zelandiae CBS 107.79
CATACATACTCGGTAGCTTCTAGATAGTACACCCTCCAGCAGAAGAATTACACAATCTTTTCTACTGCGCACCAGCCGTTCGGCCCACCGCGACAGTTATAAGCCCGGATTACGATTAAGCTTACGACGGATTGCGAAGAAGATCGCACGACTGAAGCTCGCTCACTCACGACTCACTAATTAGCACCTATAATTAAGATCACGATTAATCGTACTGTGCGGAGCCGCCAAATCACCGATACCCTATATAATGACTACTGAGTCAGATCCCGCAGTCACCCGAGTGACTATCGTCCTCGATCGAGCCGACGACTGGCACAAATAGCTATTCATTCGAAAGGATACTGCCCAGAAGAACGACCTCTAGCAGTACGTAAACCCTGCTATAACGACAGCGGATCTGCCTACGTTAACGGCACCAACCAAACCGCAACTCACAGATCACAATAAGGAAGCTATATCAATTGCTTACCTTACCGCTACTCAGCAGACGCTATACTAGTAGGAATACAAATAATAGGAACGCAAGGACCTCGAGTTTAAGCATTAGAAAAAAGCTCTAGTAGAATTTAACTTAGAGATTAGTAAAACGATTGCTATAAGACACTTTTACCTAATTAAGAATAAGGATACCCTACACGAATAATTAACAACGCTTAAGAAGTATCTCGCACTATCTAACGCTACACGTTAACGAGATCTAATCGCACGATATAAAGCCCTTTAGACGCCGCCCCGTGGCAAGAAAGTCGAAGAGTGGCTGCGATCTTAGGTGGAGGTTACTAACATGTGCATCGCTGCAGGTATACCTAAGATATCTGGATCTTAAGCATAAGAAGATTTCCTTGTCGCCTGCAGAACGATCGATCCTGAGTATAGTATATTAGGCCTGCGAGCCTTGATTGACCTAGAGGATGCTAGCACCGCCATTCTATTAGTGGAAGACTACGTTAGCAAATTCACGACCTACCTCAAGCGTGTTCGACCGATATCGATAGGACTTAGCTCTATAGCTGTAGAACTAGACGCTGCTAAGCCTTAGCAGCAGAGGAAGGATGGTAATAAAGACAAGCCTTAATGCCCTTGTGGCCTGAAACACTACTGGACCGAATGCTGGCTAATCAACGCCGAGCACCCAAGACGACTAAAGAACTACACTAATGTTGTTAGTTAAAAGAAGCTAGATGCCGCCTTTGCCGCTGATTATAGCTTGAGAGACAAGATTAATAAGGCACTTAATAGATGGCGCGTAAAGCAATAGGACGGGAATATTACTATAGACGATAGTAGCCCTTTTACTAGACCAACCGCAAACACTGTACTATTTATGTCCCAGGACAAGAACGAAGAGCTCCACGCTCTGTGTGAGAAGGAAGAGCTTTGCGCTCTACACGAGAACTAAGAGTTTCACGCTCTACACAAGGATACTAATAAGGATTTAGCTTAGTTAAACATGGATAATGGCATGAAGCTAGAGGACAGGCTATATACAGCAGTTAGTATGGAAGAAGATATTAACAAACTTAGCAATTAATAGATACTCAATCCTAGCTCTAACACCCACGTTATTAACAGCGAAGACTGGGTAGGATGGATAAGGGAGTACGACGCTAGTAATACTAATTTTGTGGGCGCTGGTACAGGCCGCGTTTAGATTACTGCCTGGGGAAGCATGAAGCTTAAGGCAAAGACGCTAATAGGAATTAAAATATTGGAACTTACTCACGTTGCCTACGTCTAAGGATTTATCACCAACCTTATTGGCCTGGCACGTTGCCGCAAGATCGACGTACACTTCGATTTAGGACAAGACCTACTATATAGACGTAATCCAAAGACGATACTCGCATATTTAGAATATAATAGAGGTCACTGGCTGGTAGATTCCGATGCATCCTACCGTCCAAAGCCTACGCCTTTATCATCTTTTGGAACCACCTACAGACCGTCAAAGGCTCCGCTCCTAGATCAGATTGTTAACGCAAAGACAGCTTATCAGATATGGGGTTATCCAGGCAAGAAGGCCATGGAGCACCTGATAGCGAACGTTGACGGAATTGTCGTTGAAGGCGATACTGACGACTTTTATGCAATCTATATAGAGTTAAAATTAATAAAATAGATATCTTGGAGACAACAAGAAGATTAAGTAAAGAAGCCTTTTTATCGCATCGCGATTAACGTAATTTAATTAGTACTATAAGGAGAAGCCTGCTTAAACAACGATTAATAGGCTAGTTACTTAATTAACTAATACTTAAAATGGCATAAAGTTTCTATATTTCTAAATCGATTAAAGCCCTTCTTAAGACAATAGATTATCTAGAATATACGCAAGATACAGCGCGTCTTTGCTTAAGACGTAACAGCTATTAAGACAGACAACAATCGTGGATACGGCACATCGCCGAACTTTCTGGAAGAACTTTGCAAAGACCTTGGTATTCGATACGAGCCACGAGCAGAATACACAGAAGAGCAGAACGGACTAGCAGAACGAGTAGGATCACTTCTTGTTATCTAAGCAAGAGCCATGAGGATTTAGGCAGAACTACTAAAGTCTCTAACTTACGAACTGATTCGAACAGCCGCGTACGTGCTAAATCGGACCCCTATAGAAGCGCTATAATAGAAGACACCGTACGAAATTATATAGGGGACGAAACCAAAGGTTTAACACATGCGACTAATAGGCTATCGAGCCTACGTACTTAACTGCTCGCTGAAGCGTGCGGACAAGCTCAAATTGAGAGCTTTAATAGGCCACCTCGTTGGCTACGACTCTACCAACATTTTCAGGATCTGGCTACCCACGAAGGACCAGGTTATACGCACTCGAGACGTTATTTTTAAGCCTATAAAGTTCTACGAAGGACTGCAAGGCTACGCTTAAGAATTAATAATTAAGGAGGTTATTAAGCTTCTCGCATTTTTAGAGGAGTTTAAACCTAACGATATAGTAATTAAAGATCTTTTAATAACTTAATAACAACGTTGAAAACGAACCTAAGACGCACCTGCGCCCTCTAAGTTGCAGGTAGGGGGTGAGGATACTAAGGAGATCGAGCCAAGTCAACTAGAATAATCTGGCGGAGGCTTGTTGACTCTAGAACAGTCAACGCCAGGTCTATTAGACCAACAGGAACTGTCAGCTACCCAGCTCGAAGGCTATATACCTAATTAACATAAAAACAACGCTCTAAGACGTCGAAACCTTAATTTTAGCACGGAGAATATTATTAAAGGCTCATAACGCACACGTTGAAACGCTAATCTTTAGGAACTAGAGAGATAGTATTCCTACGCCGCCTCATACGGAGGATTAGTTAATAACTACCTTAAGGCTTTCTTAACTATATTAAAGGCTAAGCTAACAACGAAAATACATCGCACCTAGGTTCCGAGAGCTCCGCGATTATATTAAGAGCTAGATTATTATTAGTTTAGAGAGCAGTTTCGACAGGCTGCATAAAAAGAGTATCGCGAGATCTAGGGTAAAGACTGCTTCGCCAAGACGACATAAATAATAGAGACTGCTAATATAGAGGTGCTACCCCTGATGTGGGTATTCACATACAAGTTTGACAAAGACGGCTACCTCTATCGATTTAAGGCGCGACTTATCGTCCGCGGCGACCTATAACAGCTATATAGAAACACCTATGCAGCTACACTAGCTGCCCGAACATTTTAAGCACTTGTCGCAATAGCTAATTAATTCAGATTAGAGCTACTTTAGTACGACGTACCAAACGCGTTTCTGAACGCTATACTTAAACAAAAGCTCTACGCTTAAACACTAGATAGTTTTAAAAAGGATAGAGAGCTGCTACAGGTGCTGAGAGCCCTGTACGGACTGAAGGAGTCACCGCTCCTATAGTATAAGGACCTAAGAGGGATACTAAAGTCTCTAGGCTTAATGCCTATCCCAGGATTTCTATGCGTCTACGTTAATAGCTAGTTAATTATGTTTGTCTACGTTGACGATATCGTTATAGCTTTCCACCCATCAAACAGACATCTACACTAAGAGTTTAAGAAGAAGCTTAATAAGTATTATAGCCTAAAATGCCTTAGAGAACTTAAGTAGTTCTTAGGCATACGCGTTATTCGAGACACTAACGCACGCACGATTTACTTAGTATAGGACGCCTATATTAATAAGGTTACTACTAAGTATAATATTATTTCTACTAGCTGCCCTTTAGAGGTGCCTATACTAGTAAACTACCTGGAACAATCTCTTAAGGAACCGAACGAAGCTTAGACGAAGACCTATTAAGAGCTTATAGGCTATCTTGCCTACCTAACTTAGTATACCTAACCTAATCTGGCTCGCGCTTACGTTATCCACGCTTTATATTTAACTAATCCTGGTTAAGCACACGTTAAATCTATTTAAAGGGTATAGCGTTATATCCTTAAGACGAAATATCGAGCTCTATAAGCGCAAGCTATTAATAAAACGGTGATTTAGGAGTATCTTATAACACTGCAGGACTATCGCGATCTAATCTTCTTTAGGGCATCTAATGCTGCCTTTGCTGACGATATTGAGACGCGCCAAAGCTCTTAAGGATACGTCTTTTAGCTATTTAGCATAACTATCGACTAGAAGTTAACACTGCAACGCACTATTATAAAATTAACAACTAAAGTAGAGCTACTCGCTCTATTACTTGCTAGATTAGAGATAGAGGAGTGGTGCCGCCTATTTAAAGGACTCTCTTTAAGGCTTAACCAAACGCCTATTATCTAGTGTGACAACTAACAGACTATGGGTATAGTCACAAAAGAAATAGACAAGCTTAGCACCAAGCTTAAACACGTCGATATCTATCAGAACTGGATCCGCCAGGAGGTCGAGGAGAATCGCCTCCACGTCTAATGGAAGTCCATAAACCGGATGCCAGCCGACGGCATGACGAAGATCCTTCCTCGACAGAAGTATATCGAATTCGTACAGCAACTACACTTAGTAGATATTCGTTTAAAGGTTCTTAAGATGGAAAAGGACACTTGAGAGATTCATCCTTACGTCATGGATTGACTACAGGATGAGGGGGTGTGTGACGGTTTAATAGCTCTTACTCGATGAGATAGTTACTCCTACCCTTGCTTAGTTGCCACTCACCTTTCTGAGAGGGCTACACCTATCTGGGACTAGCGATGTTTACGCTCGTACACATACATACTCGGTAGCTTCTAGATAGTACACCCTCCAGCAGAAGAATTACACAATCTTTTCTACTGCGCACCAGCCGTTCGGCCCACCGCGACACATTTTCTACCGGCAAGCGAGTCGCCCAGGCAAGCGAATTGCCCACCCCACCAATTTTCGCGCCTCTGTAGCGACCTATCTTAACAACGCCTTAAGGAAGCATGAGCAAGACATGCTGAGAAGGAGATAAATTGGCTGATACTATACTAGCAGCTTCGATTTATGTAGCGCGCAATAAGACGGTACCGTGGACCTCATGCGTATGTCGCTGCCAGTGCATCTTGTGCTCAATGTCGATCCGGCAGAGGCCGCACCTAAGGATATCTCCGTCCCGTACATTTGCTAGGTGTCTTCTGATAAAATGTTTGCTGAGATCGCCTGGGGAATAAAACGAGTGTGTGCGCTGAGCTGTCGACAATTTCTCATTGCCTAGGCATACGAAACATATCCTCGGCCTCCTCTCCTTATATACCGACACCTTGGCTGCTTCCAACTCTTCCTTATCAACCTTGCGCTGTAACTCCTCTTCCCTAGTGGCCAATAGTACGACATGACCCTTCAATTGTTTCAGTTGAGAAAGGTGCATTCTACCCTCTTCAATTCCCCTGTTGTGCCGGCTAACTTGCTCTTGTAGGGATGTTCCTGGTTGGCTCAGAACGGCGTCAACCAATACCTTCTGGGCCGGAAGCATAGTGTCACGAGAAATCGCCGCTGCCGTAACGTCTTTAGCTTTAATGCCAGCAAGCTATTGCTCAACATCGCGCACAGGTTACTCGTACTCCCAGCACTCTTTAATCTCCTAAAGAAGAGCATGCCGCAATCGCTGCCTTATCTAGTTAATCTTGCGGTTAAGCGCTTAGTAGCGCGAATGTCTTATTCTAAGGCTATGTTTAAGTCGCTCCCGCTGCGCTAGCAGCGAGCGAACAATAGGATTATTATTTATTAATACCAATTGCTCTAGTGTAAGGCTCCTTAGCCTTTGGGCATCGATCGATCGACTTATTGTGCAAGCTGCTCGCATCAACGCGTCCTAGGGTTGTATGCCTCGCACGACTGCCTACCGTGACACGTCGCGACAGGTAGTGTTTTAAAAACGTCCGTATGTTAGCATATTCTATTATTAGGTTTTGTATAGCCTTACTAACATTACCTATATATACGTTAGTTCTAGATCTGCTAGGACTAGTAGCTAATACTAATATTACTATTCTTATTAAATGCCTTACCTCTAGCGTAGCGTAGTAAATAGGGCTAGGTAACCTATATAAAACCTATAATTTCCCTAAGAGTTTTAATCTAAGGCTGTAACGTAGAGTTTAGAAGACGTTTATCCTTAGAAATAACTTAGTCTTCTAGAGTCCTCTCTGCTATATAAAAGATAGGAATATTATCTAGTTTCTAATTAAGACGTAATAGGAGCTTATTACGCTCTAGTAAGATAAAGAGCCTACTTAGCTCTTCTAGAGATATTAGATTGTACGTAGCAAACGCCCTATCGTAGAAGAGTATCCTAAGTAGGAATATATAGGGGCTAAAGATAAGGGTCTTATTATAAATAACTTTAGGAATAGGGAAAGTGTTCCTAACTAAGTTATTAGTATCTTTATAAGATAAATAGATCTTAGAAGAAAAAAACTTATATATCTTTAATCCTAAGAAACTCCTTTGTAAATTTAAAGGTTAGCTTAAGTAACACCTAATAAGACCTACCCTCTAGATCCTAGAGTAGCGTAACTTAAATATGCTAATAGTAGAGGCTAAAAAGAGCTTTTAGCTAATTTGCCGTAAAACCGCTAAGTTATAGGTAGACTTAGGTTTATATCTAATAGCGTCTATAGGAATATTACTTTTTAGTTATTATAAGATTTGTCCTTAGGACTTAAGTAAGGTCCTTTATGTATATATAGGCCTTATCTCGACCTATCTTCTTTAAGTTGTGCTCTTTAGCTAGTATTTATAACACCCGCAATACAGCTTAGACGTGCTATAGAGTAAAGTAGATATATAATAAGAGGTAGAATAAACCTTATATATACTCTAGTTTATCTACCTATTTAGCTTATTATTTATTACTCTCTTATATACAAGGTGGTACACCTTTTAGTACGTCCTAAGAGAGCTAGTAAACTTAATACCCTAGCGTTTCTAACCTCCCTTTCCTTAATCCTAATTAAGTAGCTAGCTAAAGAAGGTATATAGAGTGCTAATAGTAATATTTTTATAGGAGCGGAGGTGCTTCCTTTCTAAATAGGTCTAGTATCTATCTTATATTAGTATCATATTTCTTAATTAAAAGAAAGTAGGAGAATATAACTTACTATTTCTATTAGTCTTTAATATAATCTAGTAGACGGGTACTACTCTCCTTATAGTCCTCCTTAGTATACTCTCTTTTGTTAAACGTTTCTAGTATACTAATATAGTACTAAGGCAGATAATTCTTATTAGTAAAGAGCTATACTTAGTCTTTTACCTCTTTACCTTGCTTGCTATTCTTATTACTGCACATTTTATTGTTTGTAAGGTCCGTGTCTGACGTGACACTGTCGTCGGCATTAGACTTAGTATATTCACTCTCGTCGGAGGAATCGTTAATAGGTAGACGGCGTCGCATGTTGCGTCAGTGCGGGGGGTGCATGCGCGTATTGGATAATAGGTATCAGATAATAGGTAGGGCGGCTAGTTGAGTATATAAGCGAGAGAGAAGGCGGTCCTTACTAGTAGTTCTGTAAAGGGCGAGGAAACCGCTTTAAGTACGCCGCCAGTAGAGCGGCCTCGCCTTAGGTCAGTATGCTGCTAGTAACAAGAATAGCAAGTAGTGTCAAGAGCTACGCCCTACCCCCGTGTTCCTAGCAGCAGGGGTGCCGCAATCCGCCGCTTGGGCGAGACCCCGGACAAGAGTGCTATAGCAATAGTGATAAGATATCCGTGCGAGAGAAAGGAGAGTGTGTAGTGTTTTAAAACACAGGATGTAATGTGATCTGGGCGCTGTTGGATTGTAAATGCGTGCCGAGAGCTCTGCTGCTGAGCTTCCTCAAAGTTAAGGTAGTAGCGCGACTACACTAGCTAAAGTGGGTAATCCGGAGAGCACATGCGCCCGAGCTGTCCGGCGCATAAGTAGGGAGGTTTAGTGGCAAGTCAGCGTTAGAAAATGGCAGCACAGGCACTCTAAATTAGCAGCCAAAATGCCGTTAGATTATTTAAGGGAGGAAAACGTAAGTAGAGTTTACTATTAATTATATAATAAAGACTTTTTATATTACTTAGAATACTAAAGTAGTGTTCTAACGTAGTTAGGGTTATAAGTACTAAGAGACTTAGGACGTATTAAAGGAAAAGATACTTAATATATTAAAGTCTCCTTTTTAATATTAACTATAAGCTTATAACACTATTAAAAGTATTATTACAAGCTAGGCGAATTACTATCTAAACTATTAAGTATATCTAACTATTACAGGAAACGTTAGACAATACTATAAAAAAGAATAAGCTAACGCGTGTACTTAACTATACTAGCTATTTAAGCTACTATATTAATGGTTAACTAGTAACTTTAAATAACTTTTAGTAAAATATAGTTCCTTAAATTAAAGAGCAAGCTATTATATTTAAGAAATACTTATCTGCTCTAAAAGCTAATTAAAGACTTTTAATATAATGAAAAAGCTCTAAAAACGCTTCTTAGAAGGAAAGAAGTTTTTAAAACTCTTAAAATCTATTAAAGATTCTAATAAGTCGGGAAAAGGCGCTAAAGGGCCTACTATGATAACTTCTAACGCCAAAGGCGCATCTACCCTGCTAGTTTACTATTATTATAATTAACTAGGTTATATAAGTCTAGACTTTTTAGAGACGGATAAGCTAGCCTTAGCTAATTCTATTAAAGTAAAATATAACTTATATAGAAAAAGTAAAAAGCGTAAGATATAATAGCTATACTTACTATTTATATTAATATTCTAGTTAGCTATATTAATAGGGTCCCTAAACTAAAGGACCGTTAGCTAAATAGTTAACTAGCTTTATATTTAGCCTAAAAGAATACTTACTTTTAATGCTAGAGTTAAAAATAAAGGTAAAGTTAACGTGCTTATAGATCTAAAGGTAGTCTTAAATTATTTCCTTATTAAGCTAGTAAAATAGATATAGCTAAAAGTAATTTTATTAAACTGTCTTTTAGTATAGGTTTAAATAGATCTAATATATCTATTTATAGTATAGTAGCTACTAATATGGAGTTAACTAACACTTATGGCTATAAATACACTTAAAGTATTTTATTTTTCGATAATAAATTTCCTTTAGTTTAAGATCTTTTTAAGCTTACTTTAGTTTATTATAATAAGAAAGCCTTAAAGGTTAACGTTATAATTTGCCGTATTTTTTTAAAAGATATTTTAAAAAAGTAAACGCTCCTTTCAAATAGGTACCTATAAAAAATACTAATAAGTTTAAGCGCACTATACACAACCCTGATATAATAGTATATACTTACTTAATTAGTGCTATGTATAAAGTAAACGTAAAAAGCCTAATTAGGCGTAATAATTTACTACTACTAAAAAGTATACTAACTTTATAAACTTTACTTTGAATAACGACTTTAAAGGACGAACTACCTATTGACTAACTAATTTATAAATTAATTTAAAACTAGGAACTTCTCTTCCATACTACCCTATATATAACCTCCTAGTAACTAAACTTAAAGTGTTAAGAAAGCATATTAGACAATATTTTGGTTATAAATAAATAAAGTAGTTTAAATTCCTTATAGGTGCGCTAATGCTCTTCGTAAAAAAGAAAAATAAATTACTTAAGCTTTTCATAGACTAAAGAAACCTAAAAAAAATTATAAACAAGAATTACAGTAATGTATCCAGCAAGCGAGCGCCGCACCCCACCAAGTTTACGCAACTCTCTTAGCTTAACGTATAATGGCTCCACATAACGTTACTTAAATGGCACTAAATAAAGCAGATGTTTAGCTTGCTATCTTATTTATTAAATCTAAAAGAATTTAAAGCTATCGCAACGCTATAATAGTTCTTAACGTTTTTAATAAAATAATCCGCTACTAACGCGCTAGTAAGCCTACGCGACGCGATTATAAACTAAACTTAAAAAAGCTTACTAAGCTAGAAGAGGAGGTAATTACTAGGCATATACTTACCTTAGATTTGTAAGGATTTCTGCCCACACTAGGTGCTATGCGAGATATGGCGGATGAGCTACTCGCTAAGCAAGGCGCTAGCAAAGTTAGCGAAAAGTGGCTACGCAACTTTGTTAAGCAAATAAATAGTCTTACTATATAATTTAATTAGCTATATAATTAGTAAAGACCTCTATATAATAATTTAAAAGCTATTAAAGATTAATTTAAGCTTATATCGCACACGAAGGCCACCTATAGTATTTATAATAAAAATACTTATAATTTTAATAAGACTAGCTTTATAATAGGCAGAATATTAGCTTAGCTTGTTAATATAGGCTTAGAGAGACAAGGTAGACTAAAGGCTATTTAGCTAAGTAATTATAGGTAAGCTATAGTAATCTATAAAATTAATCCTACTAAGTAGGTAATCCTGCCCTTTATTATTTTCCTTAACTAGTATTACCTTTTTATTTAGTACTAAAATAATAATATACCGCGTAACTAGGCTTTCGCTATTAGTAATAATAGCTAGACTACTAATAAGCTTAGGTTAGAGTAGCTAAGACACTTTATTAAGTATATAATAAAGTATAGGGTAGGCGCGCGCTAGCTACTTATATTTAATAATTATAAAAGCTATAACTTGCTTAAATTTTAAAAGCTTTATAAGAAACATAATATTTATACTTTTTATATACTATTATATTTATTACACCTTTTATAGCTACTTAATATTAGTTACTTCTCGCCATTAAAGCGCGCGTATAGCTACTAGATTAAGAGCCTAATACACGACTATATTAACTATATTATAAAACTAAAGTTCTTACTAGCCTTCTAAGTAGCCTATAAGTAGTTAATTATAAAAAAGAATATTTACGTAAGCTTTGAAGGCGCTAGCCTAGTCCTATACGATCTAAAGGCAGTAATATTAAAACTTAATATTAAGCTTTATACGCTAACGTTACCTTTACTAAAAGTTATTTTATAAGAAGCTAAAATATAAAGTAACGCACGCAAGCTAGAGGCTTAATTAATATTAATTTATAATAGCATTTAAAGGTATACGAGCTTATTACCTACTTTTATTATTATAGTACTTAATTAGCTTAAAAAGGGCGCTAAGGTCATAGCTTACGAAAGTACGCTTATACGAGATTAGATTAAAAAGCTTAAGAAGGCTAATAAGCTACTATAATATATAAAAAGAAAAAAAGGAAGTAGATATAGTAGTAAGGCACCCTAATAAAGGTAAAGGTATTAGAGTTTATTACTTAAAAGGATATTAAGTAGTAGCTAAAGAGTGAAACACATTAAGATAGGACGTAATTAGGTGCTAGTTAGTAGCCTTTAACGCGCTGCAGCTACTGCAAGAAGACTAGCTATAATATATAAATATATAAGAAGGATACTATAGAGACTATTTAATCTAGTATAATAATTATAAACTATTATCTTATTACATTATTAAGATAGGTCGCTATAAAGGCGTAAGAAGTTAGTAGGGTGCGGCGCTCGCTTGCCTGCGGCGCTTGCTTGCCGAATACGTTACCTATTTATTTATTGTAGAGTTACTAGATCGCCTTGTAAGGGTGAAGACCTTACTAAACTTAATTTATAAGAAGCTTACTATTATATCTATATTACTAAAGAGGACTAAGAGAAGACTGCCTTTTACGTACGTTATAGATATTTTAGGTATATAATTATGTCTTTTAGCTTGACTAATACTTTTACTTATTTTTAGTAACTTATTTTATATACGCTAGCAGGACTAATTAATATAATTCTTATTATAACGTACTTCACAAGCGAGTGTCCGATACAAGCGAGTGTCCGAAAACGCCAAGACCCCACCAAAACGTATCATCACCTATATTATAACGCGATGTCTCGACCACCTAATTAGCTACTAGAGTTAAAAGAAGCTTAATTATAGCTTACGCTTTAGGCTATTAAATAAAACGCGATACTTTTAATTCCGCGCGCTGTAGTAATCTACAGCGCTTTAAAAAGAGTAATAAGGCGAAGACGCGCTAGAGTAACCTTTCGACCTAATTATACGCCTAACTCTATGAATCTTCTAGCAACAGAGGAGCAGGTGATTATTTACTATATACTTAACCTAGACGCGCGAGGATTCCCTCCCCGGCTTGCTACTATTAAAGATATAGCTAATTCTTTATTAGCTAAGCGGCGCCGCAAGCCTATTAGCCAGCACTAGGCTACAAACTTTGTAAAGCGCTAGCCAGAGCTCCAAGTCAAGTTCAATCGAAAGTATAACTATAAGAGAGCTCTCTGTGAGGATCCTGAGGTTATATAAGGCTGGTTCCGGCTTGTAGAGAATACCAAAGCCAAGTATGGTATCCTGGACGAGGATACCTATAATTTCGACGAGACTGGCTTCATGATGGGCATGATATTAACAGGAGCAGTTATTACAGGCTCTAAGTAATAAGGCAGGCTAAAGAGCGTATAGTAAGGCAACTAATAGTAGACTTTAGCTATTTAAGGCGTTAATGCGATAGGCTAGGCGATTCCACCCTTCCTTATCTTCTAGGGCAAGCACCACCTCTCTATCTGGTATAAAGAGAAGGATCTACCTCATAATTAGGTTATTATAGTCTCTGAGAACGGCTAGACAACAAATAAGCTTAGTCTACAGTGGCTAAAGCACTTTAACGCGCATATAAAAGGGCGTACTATTAGTAGCTATTAGCTACTTATTATTAACGGCCACGAGAGCTATAACTCGCTCGAATTCCAGCAATACTACAAAGATAACAAGATTATTACTCTCTATATACCTCTACATTCGTCGCACCTCCTGCAGCCACTAGATGTGGGGTGTTTCTCACCGCTAAAGAAGGCGTATGGGCGCCAAGCCAAGGATCTGATGCGCAACCATATCACGCATATTACTAAAATTAAGTTCTTACCTTACTTTATTACTACTTTTAAGGCTATAATTACTTAAAGTAATATTAAGGGAGGCTTTTAAGGCGCTAGCCTTATTCCCCTTAACCTAAAAGTAGTAATATTAGAGCTTAACGTCCGTCTGCGTACGCCTTCGCCTTATACTATATACAATAGTATATAGCAGTCGCAGACGCCTGGCAACACCCTAGAATTTGGGGCACAATCGACGCTAGTAAAAGAGAGGATTTAGAGGCACCTAGATAGTTCCCTAATAAGCATAGTTAAGGCTTTTAAAAAGATAGTAAAAGGCGCAGTAATAGTAGCGCATAAGCTAGTGTTAGCGCAAAAGTAGATTACTAAGCTATAAGCTGCTAATAAGGCCGCCACACGACAGAAATTACATAAAAGAAAGCGACTATAGCAGGAAGGAGTTCTTATAGCTAAAGAGGGCCAGCGGCTAGCTACTCTAAAGGACTTTAAGGCGCGTAGTAATAAGAAGAAGGCAAAGAAGATAGTGCGCGCTAATAGAGGCGAATTTACTTAACAGCGCTGTAGACGCTGCGGTAAAGCTGGGCATAATTCGCGCACGTGTAAAGAAGAAGTAGAAGTAGATTCTGAGTAGATTAGCCTACTACAATTTCTTATAAATATATATGCGCGTTCTGTACTATTGTGTAGAGTATAGATTTTGGTGGGGTCTTGGCGTTTTCGGACACTCGCTTGTATCGGACACTCGCTTGTGAAGTACGTTATTTCTTAATAATATATTAATATTCTCTAGCACTAAAGAGAAATATAAGAGTTATATTTATAAAGTTTTAGGACATTTGTGCAAAGCAAACTTCTCTATTAACCTAAAAAAGTTTAATTAGTATATAAGGTTTATAAAGTACTTTAGCTTTATTATTTCTCCTAAAGGCCTCTAGATTAATAAGTCTTAAATTAAAGCTATCTTGAATTAGCCTATGCTATAATATATGCGTGATATTAGAATCTTAATTAACTTTATAAATTCCTATACGTAATTTATTAAGTGTTTCTCCTAATTAGTTGTACCTTTAACTAAGTTAACCTAAAAGGCGCCTAATAACGCCTAGGGTAGGCTAGCTACAAGGTGGAAGGAAAGCGCTAAGATTAATATTAGCACTATGGGTAGAGAAACATTTAAAAAGCTTTATAATATCTTTCTCAAAGTGATAATCCATACGCACTTTAAATACAGGAGACATATACGTATTAAAATAAACGTCTCTAATACAGCTATTGCCGCTATTTTAAGCTAATTAGTCCCTAATAAGGATAGTACATTGCACTAGCGCCCTATTAACTTCTTTTTAAAAAAAAATCCTAGGCGCAGCGTAGCTTAACTATAATATATGTAATGAGAAGCTACTTACTATTATTAATTATAGTAAGCACTAGCAACATTATTTATAAAGTATACGCTTTTAAAGTTCTTATAAACTATAATAACTTACGCTGACTTATAAAGATAAAAATCCTATTATTATAATAGGTATAAGCATACCTAGCGCTTTCCAAGTCTAACTTTATTAGAGCAGTAAACACCTTTAACTTCTTAAAATAACACTAACCACGCGAAGGAGATTTTATATACGTTACTATAAAATATACACCTACCATGCACTATCCTAAGTGAACTAATCTAATTAGTAAAAAGGAGCGTGAGTAGGCTAATACTTACTACTAAACTCTTTTATTAAAAATCTAAAATATAAATTATAGTATAACTTAGACTACTATAACCCTATGCACGGAACTCTATAAGAGAGATTTTATAAAATAGATTTATATACTTTTTAATACTATGCTCAGTAACATGAATAGTCTCTTTACTATAATAATAATACTATTAGGGATAGTTTAATTATCCTATCGCGCACCGCGATGTCTACCATATGATAAGTAAAAGGTAACATATTTTCTATAAATAAACTAGGCTAAGAATTAGACCCTAACACTATAATATAAATCTAGTGAACGTATCTACACCTTAACTATAAGCAACATGTAGGTTAGAAAATATGGTATAGATTTAACTAATAAAGTAAGGGAATAGTAACCCTAAGGATTAAATTAGCTATAAATAGTAAGGTATTCTATAAAAAAGTTTAGTAGTGTGACGGTCTAGCTGTTACAAGGAGGTTTACTTACCTAAGCCTGATCCGGGTTAGGGGAGGATAGGTCCAGAGTAATATATCTTGCGGATATATTTAGTAGTTAAAAGCTTAAAATAACAACATCAGGGTGTGCAATTAATACAATTCTATAATAAACTATAGAATAATTAATTAAAAGATTTACTAATCTATCGTAGGAGATAAACTCGTAGTACATTAAGTTAACTATAAGGAGTAAGAAAAGTATAGAGAAATTATTGAACTATATATTATTTATTTTAGTCCTTATTATTATTAGAATTACTATTATAGTCCTGCTACGACCTTCTTCCTAAAGGTAGTCCCTAGGACTTACTATAGTCTTAATCTTTATGCAGGACTTCTCGCTTATACAGTAATTTATTATGTAATAACTAACTTAAGCTACCCCGCGCTCCTCTATATTTCTCTAGTATAACTATTTTACTAATAATAACTTTCTTAGCGTAATTATCTAGTACTATTATTCGTATAGAGTTTATAATTGTAACACTATCCCCCTCTTAAAGCTATTATCCTAATACCTTATTTTATTATATTACTATACTATTAGCGTGTAAGTTTTAATTTTTATAAAGGTGCGTGTCCCTATTTCCTAAGGCAAGTTATAGCCTCCTTTAGATTTCCCTCGCCTTGCTAACTATACTAAAAGCTCCTTACTTATCTATTGCCACCCGTCGCGCCCGTGCGGATAAGGTAAAATCTTAGAGTCTTAAAATAATATCTAGTTATAAGCGCTATTAGATGATAAAGCTACGTTACTTTGTAAATACTGCCTCTAAGGAATGTGCTAGTAATATTTCTATTTATACTCTAGAGAGTCTATAGGTTCCCAAAAAGGATTAAGAGCATGTTTAGAAAAAGAAGTATAATAAGCGTCTAATATTACTTATAGCTAAAGAATGTTAAATCTTAGCTACTAAGGAGTTTACTCGCTTAGCTTTCGCAACTATTTATTTTTATTATAAACTTATTAAGGTTAAAGAGAAAGAGTATAGTTATGCTTAGCATAATCTCCGCGTTACTAATATAATAGAGCTTTTAGAGAGATAGAGAAAGAAGGAGGGTCTAAAAAGTATAACTACCATTAATATTCGCGAACTATTATAACTTATATTATTAAGAGCTAATTTAAGCTAGTCGCAGGCTAATCCTTTTATATTTAATTTTAACCTTTTTTATCTTTTAATATTTCCTCCTTCCTTGCTAATTTTCTATTTAAGGGTATTATTAGTAGTAATCTATTACTAATTCCGTATAGTTTATAAGGTTTTTCTTTAGTTCATAGGCATTATATTGCTCTAGCTATCCTTTCTACTTAACTAAATATTTAGGCTAACCTTAGTCTATCTTTAAGTCCTTAATTTCCTTAACCTTATACTTATTGTCTTTTAGATCTAACTAGGTCTCAACTAGAGCGTCTAGTAGAGCTAGTTTTAACAGTAATTTATAAACGTAGGGTAAATCCTTATTATACCCTTTACTAAAAGTAATTTAGTTATAATAGGTCCCTTGGCTTTTTGTATTTTAAAAGGGCCTACTTAAAGGTAATTTAGTTTTCTGCTATGTTGTTTTGTTCTTAGATTTTTTTTATAATGGGAAAACTTTATCTTCACTCTTAAAGGTTAGTCCTTTAATCCTTTGTTTGCCTTTTTAGATACTAAAAAGGCCATTTAGTTAATTTATTTTTATAGGACTTCGTGGAGTTTCCTTATATTTTAGGCCTTATTTTAAGCTTTTATAGAACTACTTTCTATATCTCTTAAATCTTAGTAAGTAACTAGCTTATATCTATAGTTAGCGTAGTATAGGGATTACTATGTCGTTTCTAACCTTGTGCTGTTATATGCTTGCTAGACTATTAATAGTAACTTTACCTAATTATCCTATTATTTATTAAATGTAGAATTATAAGTACTGTTCTAAATTTTAATTCGTACGTATTATTTATCTATTAGTCTAGGGGTAGAAACTTGTTAAAAGCTTTCTATTAACACCTAGAGCTGCTATAAAGATATTTTAGTACTTAAATATAAAAGCTTATCTCTATTTATAATAAATTCCTTTAGTAGTCCGTGTTCTGCGAACACTACGTTATCTACCTTATAAGCTAGTTCTTCTACTATTATAGATTTTTATAGGTTTAAACTTGGCTGCCTTTGTTAGGCGGTCTACTATTATTATAATAGTGTTACATATTTACTTCGTCCTTAGCTGTGGCGATCTTAGGAGTTTTATTTATAGCGTGTTAAATTGTTACTTATAACCTTAGTTACTATTTACTTAAGTTTAAGGATAGTATATTTATTCGCGGTTTAACGCGTTATTTCTTTAATACTAGGGTAACCCTATTCTCTAAGTTTGTGTAGTTTTCTAATTAGGGTTTCTTTGTATTCTAGTTTTATAATAACTCTATTTCTATAATCTTATCGTGTTTTATTAATCCTGTTCTAAAGCAGGTTATATTCCTCGCGTTATTCTGTTGTAAGTTAGCTATAGTCCTCAAAATTATATACCTCTTGTCTTATATACCTTAGGCTAGCTGCGCTGGCCTTAACTATTAGCTAATTATATTAAATTATTTTATTACTTCTTACATGTAGTATTACGTCGTGTAGATTAGGTTTATTTTTTATAAGATCTAGTTTCCTACTTATGGCGTCTACTACACTATTAAGCGTTCTAAGTTAATAATATATAGTGAAGTTAGAATTTACTAAGGATTCTACCTATTATACTTATCGCCTATTAAGCTTCTTAGTTAATATAAAGCTAGTAAGGTTTTAGTAATTTATTTATACCTTTAACTTAAAGCGTGCTCCTGTAAGCTAGGCTTTTTATTATTTAAAGGCGTTTACTATCCTTAGTAGTTTCTTATTATAAACATTATAATTAAGTTCTGCTCTTAAGAACTTCTTAGAATAGTAGAACACTAGTCTCTATTTTCTATTATTATACTACTATAAGAGTATCGCTCCTAGTGCGTAGTATAATATATCTATTTTAACCCTCGTAGGTTTCTTTAAGTTATATATTTATAGGAGGGGTGCTAAGAGAAAGAGCTTCTTAAGCTTCTTAAAAGCTTTTTTTTCTTTTTTTCTACTTAAATCCTACTTTTTTCTTAGTAATCTTTATTAGGAGTGTCGTGACCTTAGAACAGTTCTTAATAAACTATTAGTAAAAATTAGTAAATCCTAGGAAGGATTAGACGTCTTTTACTAACTTAGATTATAATTATTTTTATACTATAAATACTTCTTTAGGTCTATTTCGACGCCTTCTCGAAAGATTACAAATCCTAGATATTCTATTTTCGTGGTGTGGAATTTACACTTATTTAGCTAAAGGAGTAGACTGTATTCCTTTAGCTTAGCTAGCACTTTTTATACGTGCTATATATGTTCCTTAAGTGTGCCTCTCGAGTATACTAGGATATTATCTAGATATGCTGTATAGAATACGTCCAGGTATTCGTGTAATGCCTTATTTACTACTACCTAAAATATAGCTAGGGCGTTTGTTAGTCCTATAGGTATAACTATAAATTTAAATAGTCTATATTATATTTAAAATACTATTATTTATTTATATCCTTTAGCTATGCGTATCTAATAGAACCTATTTTATATATTAAATTTTATAAACTACTTAGCTCTTTAGAGTTAATTCATAAGCTCCGTTATTAGTAGTAAAGGGCATTAGTTTTATTATTATTTTATTATTTAGCTATTAAAAGTCTACGTATAATTAGAGTTGTCCATCCTTTTTTAGCAGGAATAGTATAGTAGAAGCTATTAGGCTTTTACTTAGCTATATAAACTTTTTTTAAGTTTTTTTTAACTATTCTACTAACTCTTCTCGTTAGTCCCGTAATAATAGTTTTAGTTATTTAGGGTATAGTTTCGCACCCTTCTGTAGGTAGATCTTATAATCCTATTCCTAGTGTTTTAAAAGTATTTCGCTATCTTGCTCGTGAAATAGCTCTGCGAAATCTTCGTACTCTTTAGGTATAAACAGAGTTTCTTGCCCCTCCTTCTAGAGCTCACTCTTCCTTATCTATATAACTCCTACTACCTAAGGGTCTTTTTTGTAGATTCTTGCAATCTTATACGGTAATATTTTTATAATTATTAATTTCTTACTAGTTCCCTCTCTAAGAGGTGTACACTAAACCTTTAGGCTTACTTATTTTAATTATTATACGCTAGCAACCTTTATTATAGGTTTTTAGTTACGTATTATATTCCTTTACTAGTTAATAACAGGGTTATATTATAATAGCTAATTATAACTAATAATTACTTTTAAGCTTCTAAAATCTATTATCGTAAAGCTATGTTAGCTCTGAAGTTTACTTAAACTAATAAGCAATACCGTTATTTTAAGTCGTAACTAGTCTTTACTATATCCTTACGATAACGTCCTATCTATTATTTTTACTTATACAAGTATTTCCTTATTTCTATATAGCAGGTTATATTTCTCTACTATTTTAAGAGATATTAAATATTTAGTCGCTCTAGGGTCTATCAGCGCTCTATACAACCTCACTTGCCATTGCTAGTAGTGGTGTTGAGTAACGCTTTGATTAGCGGCGTAGGCTCTCAGGTGCGGAGTAAGAGGGAATGTAAAGGTATGCTCCCGCTCGTTTCCTCTGCTTAGCAGCGTGTCGGCCTAATCGCAGACTATGTAGAAAGTAAATATAACTAACTATATATCTATTAATTATTAAACGCCAGGTACTAAGGGAGGAGGGAGGGTGAAATTTACGCAGTATTCGTACGAATTCCTGTAGTGGTAATAAGGTAGTAGGTAGATGGGGGCATCGTCTGGATGCATCGCTTCTTTATAATGCTGCACTTCTTTGTGTAGTGCTTGGCGGCTCGATCGAGTATAGAACCTTTCATCTATACAACCTCACTTGCTATTGCTAGTAGTGGTGTTAAGTAACGCTTTAATTAGCGGCGTAGGCTCTTACGTGCGGAGTAAGAGGGAATATAGAGATATGCTCCCGCTCGTTTCCTTTACTTAGCAGCGTGTTGGCTACTCCTACGCCATTTATTGTTATTATTTTAGGTTTAGGTTAAGTAGTAAGGTCTAGCCTGTAAGGAACTGTTTTTGTAGGGCGAATAGCTAATATAGGTTAGTCTTATAGTAGCGTCTTACTACGTCCGAGGACTATCTGCCTAAGGCCTGTATCTATTCCATGGTGAGGTGTTGATCGTAGGCGTGTTAGGCCGCCCCTTTGCGGAAGCTATAGCCTGTGTAGCCTAGAGCACTTCTGCCGCATCTCTAAAGGCGGGCTAATAGTAGCTGTAGCACTCTTGCACGTGTGAAGGCTCTATTATAGAGGCAAAAGAGTGGCTAATTGTCCTCTAGCTAGCTCTGTAACAGAAAATGGCCCTAGCCCCGTTGCAGGAAGCAATTTTGGTCCCGTTGCGGGAAAGAGTCCTATTACAGGAGGTTTACCATATGCTGGCTTAGGTAGGTAGCGTCGTACGATGCTGTAATAACTATATTTACGCCTTTATTATTAAGGTCTATCTTGCTCTGTAGAAGATATAAAATAAAGTGGTCTCCTGTTGCCAAGCCTATTACGCAGCGGCGGGTAAGATTTTCTGTGCAGAAACGTCTTATATCTTTAAGATCTAAATCTTTGTGGGTGAATTTACCTATTCTTAGAAAGCCCGTAAAGGCTAGTAAGAACGCTGTATTTAGATTAACTGTATTTACTAGGTGCTCTCCGCTAGATACTCTCTCTAAAAGTATATCAATTAGCGTGTCTCTTATAATTAGTACTCGATTGTGTCTTAACTTCTTTAGAAATAGGTTCTTTGCGCCTTGTATAAGCCTTTAGACATGACTGCTGTCGAATACATTAATTAGAAGGTCGAGATCTATGTGGACTAATCGCAGAGCTGCGACGTAGCTCTAAATTATTATACTATTAATTTGGCCTTATAGCGGGAGGTTACTGCCGTTTGCCTATTCTACTATCTAATAACCGAGGCTAGTGCGCGTTGCTAGCTATTTTAAGAGATTGTTTAGCGCACAGAACTACTCGTAGGACTTGGCCGCTGAGCTATAGTTCCGTCTTATATTAGGCTTAAGGCCTGCCTATAGTAGCTTAGCGTATAGGTAAGACTTAGTTACTAATCGTACGAGCTTAATAAACTCTAAGGGCGGTTTGATAAGAAGGGCATCTGCCAGTTTTTAGTAAAGTTAGCTATAAGGGGCTAGTTAAATTATAATAAGGTATTAGCAAGAGCATTATCCCGCGTTAAGATCTATCGTAAGTATAGGGTAACGTCCATTGCCGCAGCTTGTATAAGGATTTTACGGAGGTAATCTATAGAGGCCTGTCCTCGGGTGGTTCCATCCTTTAGGCCAGTCTCTGCTATTATGTTATTTATATAGACGATCACCGTGCTATGCGCCTAGTTTACGCCCTAGAGCTTAAAGGCTAGCTTAATTACGCGAATCTCTAGTGCGTTTATCTAGAGACTTTGTTTATCTTACTTAAGTTTATATAAGAAGGCGTGCTATTACAGCACCTTCTTTAAATAAGACTGCCAGTCCCCTTGTGCGGGGTTGCCCGTGTACTAAAAGGCGCCTATTACTCTATTTAATGCGTTAGTAAAGAGATAATAGACAGGGCGGCTAGCATCGTCGAATAGCCGTATTCTATTAAACTGTGGTAGCAGGTCTCTCCACCAGGTTAGGTCTTTAGTTGCACCTTTAGTAAGTGGGCGGAAGCTTCTAGGCTTCGCGAATGTGGCTATGTAATCCTATAGTCGTCTTAAGAACGTACGTCCTAGCGTGACAACTTAGCTATAAAAGCTAAGGAATCCAGCTATCTTATAGGCTTATAGCTATGTAAGTCTGTTATCGGCGAGCGTCGTTGAGACTAGCTAAATTACCTTATCGAGTTTTCTTTTTAGAAGGCGAGCCGTTATAGAAATCGTATTAATCTTAACTCCTAAGCCCTCTATAGTAGTGCCTACGGCGTCTTTAGTGCCATTATAGCGTAAGCCTAGCACGTTAGTAATTACGTTATAGTTTTTATTAATTAATTGAAGTACTTCCTCCGCCGGTGTTGCTAACGGCTTAAGGACGTATATGAAGTCGTCTAAATAGTATACGAGGTATTTCTATCTAAGGTGTGACTAGAGTGCCTAATAGAAGCCTTCTGCGAATAAGTTAAATAGGAAGGGTGCTATACGTAGGCCAAAGGGGAGGCAGTTCTCGTGGTAGAACTAGCCGTGCCACTAGAAGCTAAGCAGCCATCGTTAGTGTAGTGCTACTAATATTATCCTAAAGGCGTCCTTAAGGTCCTTTTTAACAAGAAGGGCTCCTCTACCTGCGTGGCGTACTAGCTTAAAGATGTCTTCTACTATAGTGTAGTGTAGTGTAGCGACGTTAGGGTGTATCCAGTCATTAACCAAGTCGCCTATAGGATAAGAGAGATAATGTATTCGTCTCTATCCTCCGTCTGCTTTAGGTACTAGTCTAAGTGGGGAGCTATAAAATAGGAAGTCTCCGTTATGCTAAGAAACCCTTCCTAGCTATAGGTCCGTATCTAGCTACTAAGTAATTGCGTCCGGATCTTCGTGGGCTGACGATAGATTCTTTAAGATAACTAACTTATAGTCTCCTTTGTACCCAATCTGCGCGCCGTATTTTAGGATGTTGTATAGGATTACTGGCAAGCTACCTGGGTAGCCTTCTAGAGCTTTTAGCCAGTTATCAGGTTTTAGCGGTGAAGGTGATTGTTCTAAGGGAGGGTATAAAGGGTCGTAGACGTTAAATTATAGGTACGTGTTTACCCTTAGGCGCTTGTTAATAGTTATGCTTGCTTATTTAAGAATATCGTGTTAATTAGATAAGCGGCGCCGTCCTGGCGCAGGTTCCTATTTCTTGCAGTTAATTACACTATAGTTAGCTTCGTAGTTTTTGCAAATATGCTTCCGTTTACACTAGTCTCTTTTGCAGCCTTTAGGCAGGTTATAGTTCTCGTAGATGACTAATTTGTTGTTTGGGGGTGATCCTCCTAGACCCCCGCCTAGTGGAGGCCTGGTGCGCTTCGCGCTGCGAAGTGTGGATGGGTTAAAATAGTGACTAGTCCATTCATCTGGTACCTTCTGCCAGCTGTCGGGATCTAGCTCTTGCTTTGCTAGGGCGTGTTCGTGCCAGTCAATAGCGAATTGCAAGACAGATTACTATTCGTAGTTATACATGTGCCGTATTACCCGTGAAAGGAAATGTAGTATTGCGGGACCAATTGTCTGGTTCTAAGCCCCAAACAGCAGCCCTATAATCCGGATATAGTTTATAAAGCACTCTACCTAGACTAGTAGGTTGTTTTTAAAGTCTTTAAGGCTGCCGCGGCCGCGTTTTACCACTAACTATTAGGTACTTAGGTCTAACTTTGTGACACTTTATAATTTAGTAGTTCTAGAACCGATGACGATGCGGAGGCGGGTAAGGTTATATAGGTCAAATTTGTGGTTTAGGATGAGGTGGATATCCTTTGGATGGACGCCCGGGATCTGCTCGACGACCTGCATTATCTGCGGGGAGAAACGCTCACCTACTAAACCACCGTTATTATTAGTTATTGGCGTGACGCCTTAACGGAGCTAAGCTAGCTCTAGTATTACCTTCTTAGCCTCTAGCTCTCGTATTCTTTCTTGGTGTCGGAGCTCTTGAAGCTTGGCCTATAACTTGTGTTGTTAAAGCTCTTTATTTATAATTGTGGCTTTATAGCTTGTCCTCGGCCGTGTAGGCTGTTATTAGGTAGGTATTGCAGTCGTCTAGCTGTGCTGGGGCCATTGAAGCATGGTAGGGTCGACGGTAAAGGCGGTGTTGCCACTAGGAAAGGCTAGAAAGTTAGCTATAGTAAGCGTAATAAAATTCTGAAATTTGCGCAGTATTCGTACGAATTCCTGCAGTGGCAATGAGGTAGTAGGTAGATGGGGGCATCGTCCGGATGCATCGCTTCTTTATAATGCTGCACTTCTTTGTGTAGTGCTTGGCGGCTCGATCGAGTATAGAACCTTTCATGTTACTTAGTAACTACTTATTATAACTTTCTTTGTTAGGTGTAAGCTATTTATGCCTATTTTACCTTTTGTGCCTTTATAGTCGCGCCTTTACCTGTAAGGTCTTCTATCTAGTAGCGCCCTAGTTTTCTAATTTATTATCTATTTTTTTACGTTATCTTAAAAAGCTTTTGCTTCCTTACTCTAAGTTTGCGTGGTTTTTTCTATATTAACGTTAGTTTTTATTTTTTTATAGGTGGTTTTAGTATCCTTAATTTACTAGAGTTTTTCTTTCTTTTAAAGTTCTCCGTATTATTTATATCCTGCAACTAGGCATTCCTCAGATTTTAAATCCCTATATAATAGTGTCGTTTCTACTACTACTATCTATTCTTTTTAATATAGGTAGGCTATGCAATTCCTATTACAGTCTAGCTATATAATTTATTATAAGTAATTAGAACATGTGCTCTTTATTTATTAGTTTCTTATAATTATTATTAATCCGGCGTCTATACTTTTAGAGTACTAGCCTATAGCTTCTTTATGTGCTTCGTGTATTTAGTATTTATTATTAAAGAATTTTACTGGCATAATTTCTTATAGTAGCGTGACTATTTATTAAGAAAATATTTATAGTAGTTTATTATTAGTTTATAATTATTAATAAACTTATAGTTAAGGTTTTCTAGCGATATTGCTACTAATTCCTTCTTTATCTAATATAGTTAGCAATCTTTTTTATTATAAAGAAACTAGGCTACCTACTTATATTACTCTTAAATTTTGATCTACTATCTTAGTATTAGTACGTTTCCTTAGTACTTTATAGTAAACTTATAAATTATTATAGCTCTTGGTCCTTTAAGTTTAATCTTTTGCGTGTATTCCTAGGGCGTATATATCTAACTATTATATACCTAGCACTTTCCTTCCGCTAGTTAGAGAAGGACTTTATAGCTAGCTTCTTGAAAAAAATATTAAGGGTAATTATTTCTTCGTGACTATAAATTCTAATTATTAATTTAACTTTATATTTAATTCGTAGCGTGCCTGGTAGTAGGTAACTATTTGCGACATAGAGAGGATAGGGTATAGTCTTTTTAAGTTTATAGAGTCTAGCTCTATTAAGTGCGCTTTATAATATATAGTTTTTTATACTTTTAAGTCTAGCATAGCTTTTATCTATATTTTCTTAAGCTATACTAGTAGCTTAATTAATGCTTAACTATTTATAGTATTTAATTCTTTAAAGGCGTTTTCCCGCCTAAGCCTAAGTCTAAAAAGACTTCTTTTTAATTAATGCTTTAATTGGTTTAGGGTAACACTCCTTCTTCTTATCCTATAGCTACTACTTGTGAGGACAAGCACGGGCTCCTTCATCGAAATAGTAGATGAGGTAAGTTGGCTCTATTTCAGCTACACTAAGATAAGGAAGCTATAGGTACACAGAACTCGCGTGCTTTTGTCCGCAGCCGTTGGAGTGGAATAACCATCTATTTAAGGTAGCTGCACTGGATGCCCGAGTAGTCGCACTAGGGCGTAGGGTAGTCGCGCCTTGTACGCGAGGTCTTGTGACCTGCTACCATGCTAGTGTTACGATCACGAACGCCACAGGAACAATAGAACCAGACAATTACGCCAAGAGAGTCATTGTTGGCGAAATGACCGCACCGGAGGAACACACAGAAGCGCGGGGCAGCTTAGGTTAGTAATTACGTAACAAAGTCCTGTATAAACGAGAAGTCCTGCATAAAGGTTAAGACTATAATAAGTTCTAGGGACTACCTTTAGAAGGAAGGTCTTAGCAGGACTATAATAATAATTTTAATAATAGTAAGGACTAGGATAAATAATATATAAACTTAATAATTTCTTTATACTCTTCCTACTTCTTATAATTAACTTAATATACTATAAGTATATTTCTTACAATAAATTAGCAAATCTCCTAGTTTGTTATTTTATAATTTATTATAGAATTAGATTATTTGCACACCCTAATATTATTATTTAAGCTCTTAACTACTAAATATATCTATAAGATATATTACTCTAGACCTATTCTCTCTTAACCCATATTAGGCTTAGGTAAATAAACCTCCTTATAACACTTTAACTACCTAAAGTTCTAAAATCACATAGCGATACTATCTAGCTTAATAGCGTCTAGACTAGCTATAGGAAGCACGGCTTCTAGCACTATAATAAATTTAGCTATAGTACTAGCTACTTAGGCTAATAAAATCTAGCAGCTTAAAAAATAAGCTACGTAACTTATAAACTATTTATAAAAGTAGGCTTAGGCCTAGGCCTAGATATAAGCGTAAGTAGCGTTAACACTACTAGTAACTAAAATTAACTTTAAAGTCCTAAAGCTTTTTAATAAAATAAAAGGGGTCTTAAAGCTGTTCCTTATAAATATAGAACTATATTACTAATTTAATAAATAGATAATTAGAATAAATTAGGTAAAGATCCTCGTAGCAAGCACGCACATAAAAGGAGAACTAGTAAAGTAGTTACGTCCTATTATTAATAATTATCTCGAGTACAAAGAACAGCTAAAGAAATAAGATAAAGAAATAATAAAGGTCTTTATATCTTACAAAGGTTTTAAGAAACAGATTAAAATCATATTTAAAGAAGTTAATAAGGAGTAATAAGTAAAAAGGCAAATTTAGTAACTTAAATATTAAAAACCTACCAATCAGTATGCTATAACGTTTAAATAACCATAAGCAAGAATTAATTAGGATAACGCCTCTTTATAAGTAGCCTACTATAATAGGTTAAAGGAAATAGTAAAGGACGAACTAATCTACTATAACTAACCTAATATCCTAGAGGAAATAATTAAGCTATTTATCTAAGTAGATAACCGCCTACATAAATAATAACTTAAAAAAGGCAAAGACAGGCGATTGCAACCTAACACTAAAAAAAGCTAGAAGCTACGATAAGACTGTAATAGGAATATTATAATAGCTAATAGGGCACAAGAAAAGAAGCTAAAGAAGTAGTAAAAGAACTATAATAATAGGCTAATAAATAAAGAGTAATAATAACGCCTAAATAAGAAAGCCTGCCTACAATATAATAAATAGGGTTACTTTAGACGTAATTGCCTAAAGAATTATAAAACTAAAAGTAAAAAAGCTTAGATTATTTAAGTACTAATAGCCACGCTACGGACACTAACACCTATACTACTAAAATTTAAAGGAGATAAAGTTTTTAATATAAAACTTAAAGTTTTAGAGATACTAGAGGAAATAGAATAAGGGATAGTATATAAGTATAATACAGTATTAAAGCTTGTCTATTTAAAGAAGTATAACCTTACTATTAACTAAGGATAATAAATACTATCCTTTAAGTACTATAGCTATATAATATAAGTATTACCTATATATTAATACAGTATAATAGTGGATAAGAGAGCTATAAGTAACTTAGTTTTATAATTAGAAGTTAATAAACAGAAAAAACTCTTAGTAGACGCTAGTAGAAACTACTAAGTTATAGAGCGTAAGAAGATAGATAATAGTATACCCTATAAAGTTCTGGAATACTATTAAGCATAGAATTATATGTTCACAGAATAAGAAAGAAAAAATTAGAATATTAATTCTAAGATCTTGTAATAAACCTAAAAGAAGTGAAAACGCCACCCTTTAAACTACTATATAGTAAGACTATAAAAGAAGTTTAGTGAAAGAAAGAATTTATTAAAATAAACCTTAATAAAGGCTACATATACCTATTGAAGGTAGTAGTGGCTAGTCCTTTTATATTTATTATAAAAAATGATAGCATACCAAGACTATATATATTAATTATTAAAATGCTAATAACATAATAATTAAGAATAAATACCTACTACTAAGTATTTTAGAGATTAAAGACTAACTGTTAAGAGTTAAGATCTTTACTATAATAAACTTAAAAGATAGATACTACCTTACATAAATTAAGAAAGGTAATAAGCAGAAGAGAGCGTTTAGGTTACACTATAAACTATATAATTATATAATTATGCCTTTTAGATTTACTAACGCACGGGCGAATTTCTAAGCACTAGTTAATAATATACTTTATAACTATTTAAATGTATTAACAGTCGCATATATAGATAATATACTTATCTTTTTTAATAACTGTCGCGGAGCAAAAGGCTAACCTTCTGTTCCCGCTGGAGTAGAATATTCTTAACCGTCACAATAACGTCACAATAACGAATTAGATTATGTTCCTTATAAATAAATAGTGTTAAAAGTAATAGATAAAGTATACTTACAGATGAAGCTAAAGAAGTGTAAGTAGTATATAATAAAACTGGAATTCTAAAGATATATTATTAGTATAGAAATAATTAAAGTTACACTTAGTAAGATTAAATATATTACAAACTAGTTAATACTAAAAATAGTTAAAAATAACTATGAATTCTTAGGATTTTAAAAGTTTAATAGGTAGTTTATCTACGACTACGCAAAAGTTGCCGTACCTTTAATTAACTTTACTAAAACGAAAACGCCTTTTAAGTAGACCAAAAAATATAAAGAATTATTTAAATACTTAATAAAGGCGTGCATAACGGCACCTATTCTTATTTATTTTAAGAGTAAAAAACTACTATAAATTAAGACAAACGCGAGCGACCTATCGATTAGCGTATACGTAAAGTAAGAAAAAGAAGGTAAATAGCACCCTATCGCGTACTACTTGTGTAAGTTTAGTAGAGTGGAAACACAATATAACGTACATAATAAAGAGCTTTACGCGATTATTAGAGTACTTAAGCACTAGAGAATTTATACACTTAGCTACTTAAGCTTTATAATTTTTATAGACTATAAAAACTTTATAAGATTTATAATAACGAAGGAGCTTACGCCATAATAGGTAAGATAGTTAAAAATACTTAAATAATATAAATTTAAGATTATATACATACTAGGAAAGAAAAATAAATAAGTGGAACCCTTTAGTAGGCGTAATAACCTTAAAGAAATTAAATAAAAACCGATTTTATAATGTTATATGTCACGGTTTAGGACATGGAGTATGGGCTACCCGCGAATGTGCGGCCCGTGCATGTGTTCCACACAGTATATAGCTCTATAGAGTAGCTTCTTAATGAAAACAATAAATCCCTCTACACTCTCTTACTTTATAATTATAAGTCTAGTTTACACCTACTAAGGCTGCTACTTACCTATAAGTATTTATAATAAACCTGTAACATCTACCATATACAACTTATATAATAGCTACACGACTCTATAATAATAATAAAATCTAATTCTATAATAACGCGTGTTATAGTAATCCTTAATAAGCCTAAGGACTAGCAGGCATAAGTCTTTCTTTATAAGGATGCCGTGCAGTAGCACGATCTATAGTAGTATTATAATCCTAACGTCGCTATCCCCGCAGGGCCTGAATCTGCCGTACACGGGCCACATGTAAGTGGCCAATCGGATGAACCCTCCGACTCTGCATAAAAACTAAATAATATAAGCTTGTAGGGCAAATTTGTATAGAGATTGTATTCTTAGAGGTTTTAATATAGAATTACTTAATACTTAAGCTTATTTTCGTGTTAACTTATTTAATTGTTTAGTAACGTCGTAGGTGCTCTTGCTAGTACTTAGAGCGTACTTTTAGCCTATATAAAGGTAACTTATAGATAGAGTAGCTAAACAACGTCTTTAGAGTACGTTTGTTGCTTAAAGTTATCTTAAGAGGCATCCTTAAAGACGCTAAGCTATTACTCTTACGCCTAGTTATAGCATAAATAGTATAAGTCTTTACCTCTGTAAATAGCTTAATAGACTTATAGGCGCTCTCCTTAGTAATAATAACGTTATTAACTTTTACCCGCTTCTTTAACCTGTAGCAAAGGCTAGTGCCACGCTTAAAGAGCTACTTTATAAGCTTATATAAGAACTTCTTATAGCCTGATTATTTAGTATAGATAGTAGAGGAGTACGAGGAGAGTCTATACGCGTTATTAAGGCTTAAATTAAGTAAAAAGTAGAGTAGAGGTCGCTAAGTGTAATACTTAACCTACTACGTAGAGTAATAGCTTTTATACTAATTAAATTAATTAACGTCGCTCTTATAGTAATTATAGTTATTAATTATTATAAGGATCCCGAGAAACTTCACACCGTAATTACTAAAGGCCTCCTTAAAGACGTTTTTATTATTTTAGGCTAGCTTTAAGCGTTAATATAGCTTAACAATGTGTTGCGTTACTAGGCAGTAATTATTATTAGTTAATAGAGTACGACTCTATGCCAAACCTTATTAAGAATAACGTTAGTACTTACGCTTAGCAACTATACTTATAAAAAGTATAACTTAACTATCTCTCTAAGCTATCTTTAGTACTCTCTTTAACGCTAAGAGTGCCTAGAATATTTCTTCCTACCTTATTTTGCTCGAAAACTGCGTCTTTATACGTATAAGATCGCTATTAAAGCGCTCCTTTAATAGCTTTTTACTAGCTAATCTACTATTATTTATCTTAACTTCTACCTTAGCTATTATCTTAAAAAGCTCCTCTATTAAAGTTTTAGTTATTTTAACTGTCTTAGCATAGCCTACGCTTTTAAATCTTAGGTATTTAAGTATAGAGATAGTGTTAAAGAGATTATCGTTTTAAATAATATAGAGATTTGGCGGAAAGCGTCGCTACTTAGCAGTGTTAATAGCGAGTACGAGACTAATAGGCACTAACTTAGTAGGCGTAAAGGACGCAGAAGCTTTGTCCGTAGGACTTAGTAAGTTAATAGGCCCTTAGCTAGCACCTCTAGTATAAAATAACTAATTTATTAGGTATTTATTATTAGCTAAACACTAGATTTTAAAGCCCTCTAGTGTTAGCTTTATTTTAATTATTACGACCTTGCTAGCGCGGCTAGTAAATCTTATAATTACTTTGTTAACGTAGAGGTGCTTGCTAGGCTTCTAATACTTGAAGCTGCGCTTACGCAGAGTCTCCGACAACTCCCACACGCGTCCAAATGGTGAAGAGAACTTCTGCTCAACCTCAGCGCAATAGAGATATCTGTCGAGCTGCTCCCATCGCTTTTGCGGCATGTACTAACCTATCTTGTGCGTAGGCGCGTTCACATGGCCCGGCTGCCAATACTCCTTCAGTGACGGTTCGCGATGGACTCCCATATAGACGATGATTGCAAAGTACGTGTACAACTCTGCCAGTGACGTCGGTTTCCAGTCTCTACAATATTCCTGCGAGGGCGCTTGCCGGAGCAACTCAGCGTGGCGATTCGTATGGTAGGCGATACTATCGAGGACGTCGACGTTAAAAAACAACTTAAATAGGGAAATAGGATCCCCCGCGATACCTTTAGGTATCTCCACCTTACTAAAAATACGTGGGTTATTAATCTTAAGCAGTTGCCAGTCGGGTGGCGGATCCTTTAGTAGATTAGGCAAAACACTAGCTTTTTTTAAGTACTTTATGTACCTAATAAAGTCGGCATTATTGCTTAGCGTCACGGCACCTTTAGGTATAGTTATAGATAGTAGAGCTTCTAAAAAAGGTTTATTTTAGCTAGTAATTAACGATTTTTAGGAATTGCTAACATTACGATGTAAGGTTTGGAGGTTTCGAACGCTTTCATCTAATTGGCCATTCATATGTGGTCCGTGTACGGCAGATTCAGGCCCTGCGGGGGATAGCTAACCTACCTCTACTAATAGAGCCTGTCAAGCTTATAGCGCTAATACAAAGTTACTAAGGTACTTAGGATAATATATACTTACGCTAATCTTCATAATACTAAATCTTAACGCGATTAATTTATATATAACTAATATAAAAATTAATTTGTTTACTATCTTAAGTAAAATTAGGCACTTTAAAACCTAAATATAGATATTAGTAAGATAATTACTAAGCGCTATATCTATTTACTATAAAATAAGGATACGCCGCACACGCGGCTTATGTCTTTTAAAAAGTACTTTACACTATTAATAATAGTCTACTAATATAATCTAATTAATAACTATAAGCGCTTATATGCCATGTTAAGCTATATAACCTTAAGAACTAGTTCTAATTATAAATTAAAGTTACTAATTAATACGCTAAAATTAATTTACTTAATATTAAATGCACGCGCGTATAAAAAGACCTTTTAATAATTATTAAAATTATTAACCTTAAATACGCCACGCCTAAGCTAATTAAGCTATTTAAGTATAAGAATAATACTATAAAAATAGTTACGCTAAAGGACTACGTCGCTGCCTATATAACGTCTATTTAACGAGTCTAACCTGGTTCCTAGAAGCTTAATAGCATAGCAGGTAACCTTTAAGTGGTAAAGACGCAGAGTAATAATAAGACTACTATAAGTTAAGCGCTAAAGAGCGTATATCTCTATAGTAATAAACACTAGCATAGTTTATGCTACTACCTTAATAAGGACTTTTACTAATAACTAAGTAACTCTTAGAAATATTCTACTACGGGCTAGCGTATTAATTAAGCTTTAGAAAATAAATTTAGCCTACTTACGCGAATATAGAAAGCGGTAAATAAAATAAATAAGTAATGTTTAAAGATAACACTAGCTAACATAGCTCTCTTACTTAATAATAGGCGTCTACTAAGCGATAAGAGCCTAGCTTTTATAATAGGCTTATATAGTATAGTATGTAAGGTCTTAGCTACTTTAATTAATAATTATAACGTAATCCTGTTAGATAAGTTAACTATTATTACTATTGATAACTATATTATATCTCTCTAAGACTAATAAATCCTTAACGTAGGTACTAACACCTACGTTATTAATATATCTACTTAGATAGGCTAGGAGCAGGAGCGAGTTAAGGATACTAGTATAATTATTAAAGTAAGTAAGCACTACTAATAGGTATAACACTAACGTTAATTACTTATATTACCCTAGTACCTATTTTTATTATATGTATCGGCGCAGGTCACTTAAAGGATCGATATTGGCGTATCTCTTAGCAGAGGCATATAGGAGTGCGTGTATAAGAAAGTAGCCTCGAATGAATTAAGTGCCTATAGGCCTGGTACGAAAGGATA
>ML976740.1:37113-51295 GCA_010015655.1 Bimuria novae-zelandiae CBS 107.79
TCCGAAATAGGTCCGAATCGGATTCGTAGTTCCCCATCGGTCTGATAGATCCGAAATTGGTCCGATACGGATGAGTGTCGGTTTTCGGATGATCTCGAATCCTGTCTTGACTGGCCAAGGGTTCTCGTGTCGACGAGCGATTGTTCCTGTTACATTATAAGTATTATTAGACTTAGACGCTATCGCGATAATAGTATCTACATTAGCTTAGGTTAAGATACTCTATATAATAAATACGGCATTATTACTTACTAAAAGTACTATAAGGGCTACTAGCTTGTCGAAGTAGATTCCTTACGTTATATAATAAAGTCATCCTTATTTATAATAATAATTCGAACTTACGTATTAGAGGCATAAAATATTAGCTTATGAGGTATAGAGCTATCTAGGACGCAAGGTTATAGATTACGTAACTAATAATATTAAAAGAGTAATAATAATGGGCCTAGCCCATTAGGACTTTTATTAAATCTATATAAAATTAAGATTAATAGAGTAGATCTCTTACTATACGCTAAAAGACGCTATTGATCCCTTTTATTAAGTTTTAATTAACCTTATTTAACTATGATAATAGGGAGAGTCCGGTTATAATAGTAATAAGTAAAATAATTATACTATCTATTAACACTTCCGTTAGCACAAAGTAGAGTCCTTTTTAATAAGGTTAGAGGCTTAGCTAGGCTGCTAGGTATAGAATACTATATAATAAATCTAGCGTTAGTGTAATTACAACGTAATTATAATTAAGCTTAACGCTAAGCGCGGTATTATTAATTTTATAAAATAACTATATACTAACCTAGGTATACACTTTAAGTTACGCGCTCTAGATACTCTTATATAAAACAAAGTACTAAAATTACTTACAATCTAATTATAATAAAGGCCTACGTCCTACGCTTTTAGGGTAACCTTTTAAAGTAGTTAGTAAATAGGCTAATAAAAATAATAGTATACTTACTTAATTAAACGCTATTTAAAGTCCTTAATTAGCGTACACTATATAAGGATATTTAAAATAAAAAGTCTATAATAAGCTACTTTAACTAATTGGTTATTACGCATACGTTCTTAATAAATACTTATTATAAGGAGTAAAAGTAGTCTCTTACGCGCTAATTAGTTATCACGTAGGCTATAATAGCGCTAATATCTTCTAAATTTAGTACTAAAGAATAGAGTTCTCTGTACGCGAGACGTAGTATCTAATATATTTTTCTTTTATAAAGATTATAATAGTTAAGTAGATAAATTAGTAATTAAGGAGGTTATTAAGTTACTCAACGTCCCTGAGCCGCACGAGGATAATAATATATTTCTTAAGAAACTTATAATAACACCTTAGCGACGTCTCTACAACAAAGCCTAATCTATAGTAATAATACTAACACTCATGCCTATCAGACAATTAATCAAGTCGTTAGTAGAGGGTGACGCTAATAGCCCGTTAACCTCTTAATATTAGTCTACTTTTAAAGACTTTGTATATATATTAGCTTTTTTTAATTACATAGTAGACTATTTTATAGGGCGCTACTACGCTTGTAGCCATTATCTTACTCCCTTATAGCAAGATGTCACCAATTAATTAGCTAACGAAATTAAAGGCTATATACCTAACTAATATAGCAATGCTACTCTATAACGTTAAGATCTAAATATCTTATAAAATAATGTAATTAACATGCAGCAAGTTTAAAAGCTAGTAACGTTAGGCAACCTATAGACTTATATAATTTAGTTAAGAGCTTAAAACGTCGCTAATTACTAAAATACCTTTACTATAATAACGATTAATAATAATATAAAGGATAACTTATAAATTTATTAAAGCTAGCTATTCCCTGTCTTAAAGTATATTAGTTAGCTAAAGACATATTTATATACCGCTGAGTTTATAAAGGCCGCTAAGCGCGAGTATTAAGAGGTCTAGGGTAAAGGCTACTTTTTATAAAATTTTAGTAATATACTAAACTAAGCAGGCTAAAGGTGTTAAGGTAATTTTACTTATATAAGTATTTATGTATAAGTTTAATAAATATAGCTATCTTTATAATTATAAGAATTAACTTATTACACGCGGAGATCTATAAGAGTAGTTTAATAATACTTACGCTACTACCTTTATAGCCTGCACCTTTTAAGTAGTTATTATGAATACTAACTACTTTAGCTTACAGCTAAAATAATATAACATACTTAATACGTTCCTTAATACTATGCTTAATTAAAAGCTATACGCTAAGACTCCTAGTATATTTAAAAAAGTAAATAGTAATCTTTTAGAGGTATTCTGTGCCCTCCATAGCGTAAAGAATATACTACTTTTATAGTATAATACGTTCCAAGCTATAGTTAAGCTACTAGGGCTTAAGCGCGTAATAGTTTTCACTTATTTATATATTAGTAATTAGCTTATTCTATTTATTTACGTTAATAATATTATAATAGCGTATTATCCTTTAAACTATTATTTACATCAAGACTTCGAAAACAAGCTACAGGATTAATTTAGACTTAAGGCGATAGGAGACATGGCCTGGTTCCTAGGCGTTCGAGTCGTCTGCGACTACTAGTAAAGAAACTCTAGCTTATTTAAGATATATATATATTAATATGATTTGCGAGAAGTATGTCGTATAGCTAATATGTTATAAAAAGCCTAACTTTCTACTTAAAGTTAACTCTTTTAGTAAGTTAATTAAGAAGACTAATACTTAAACGTACTAAGCTATATTAAGAGCGTATTAGCTACCTAGCCTATATTACTTGCTAGACACGATCTAACGTTACTTATAGCCACGTTATTCTTGCTTATCGCTTTACTAATCTAAGGAAGTTATATATTATAGCTATATAACGCGTTTAGCGATACTTACTCGCGACTTAACACTATGCTATTAAGGGTTCCTATAATATTATAATTATAAAGGTTAACTTTAACGACAAGAACTATTATAATCCTTTATTCTTTAGTGCGTTAGACACCTTATACGTAGATAATATAAAAATATGTTAAAGCTTATAAGAATAATACTTCTTCTTTTATAGCATAATTATTAATTAGAAGGTGACTGTCTAGCGCATAGTCACTAAGTCTAGTACTAAATTAAAGCTACTCTTAACATTATTTACTAGGTTATAGATAGTAAAGTAGCTACGATTCTTTAATAGTATTTTATTTAGGTTAGGCGTACTACCTACTATGTACTATAATAATTAATTAATAATTAGTATTAATAATAAGGACCTTAATCGACTACATATAAAAATTTAACACGTTAATATCTATTAGATATGGATTTAATAAGTGGCAAAGGCTTCACAACTTATTGTTAAATAGGTCTTTCTTGATAAGATAGCTACTAATAGGCTTACTAAGGACCTCTTAAAGACGAAATATTAAGAGTTTATTTAATAGCTTTCCCTTATTAATAATCGCGTAGCGCCTCTAGGGCACCATTAATAGTAATAGTAATTTTATATATCTCGTTACCTAAAGATTTTAGCTTCACCTCTTAATTAACATAAAGCTAGGGGGTGTGTAACGGTTTAGGACATGGAGCATGGGCCACCCGCAAACGTGCGGCTCGTGCACGTGTTCCACACAGTATATAGCTCTATGGAGTAGCTACTTAATTAAAATAACAATTGCCTCTACACTCTCTTGCTTCACATAATTGAACCTAGATAGATTTCTAGAATCTACGGCAGAACTTGATTAACTCCTTATTATTACACGAAAAGCACCTAAGAAATAATAAATTAAAATCATGTAATAATACTATAACAACCTTATATATAGACACCTAAGAGTTAGAAAGATAATAAACCTTATCTAATAAAGCTACTTATTTAGAGGAGTAAAGGAAGTAGTAATAAAGTATATTTATAAATATATAAATTATTAATGAAATAAAAACGCTACTTATCTTACGTATAGAGAAACATAAGTAATTTAGATACTTATAGCACTATAGGAAGATATTACTATAGACATTATAATTAGCCTACCTAGGTTAAAAAATTTAGTAAATAGAACAATCTATAATTCTATACAAGTAATTATTTATTAATTTACTAAATACGTAAAATTATTACTATGCTAGAAGATAACTATAGTTAAAGAACTTATATTTCTTATCCTAGATTAACTAGCTTAAACAATCCAACGGCATTTGGGCGGCCGATTCTGGCGGTTCGTGACGCCGTTTCTGGAGGCTGACTTGCCACAAAACCCCTCTAGCCGTGCGCCCCAGGCTAGAGCGCACGTGCCTCTTCGGCTTTCCTACCTCGGCTAGCGTATCCTCATGATCCCCCATGTGACGGTGGCCCGGTTCCTGTTCTCCGTACAAAGAATGCGGCGGCGCCGCCTGCGACCTTAGTAGCTCCACTCTATTCTCATACTCACTACTCATCATGCCGACCGAAATGGAGGCCACACGACCGGCGGGCTACTTAAGGGCCTTTCCTCGTCATCTACACACCCCCAAACAAGGACCGCCACCTCTTCTCCCTCCATTCTCTCTCTATTCGCGGTGTGCGTGTCGGCAGCATTCATTGTTCAAGCTAGAATCCTTCCCCAGTACCTCTTTCTCTCCACGCTTTACTTCGAACGCCCTGCCTTCAGACGCTCTGTCTCCAGACGCTCTGCCTCGTCACGGACTACGGCGACATGCGACGACGCTCTCCGGTTGAGAGTTCCTCTAAGGAGAGTGATTATACTACGTCTACTTCCGATGCAGACGATGGTGTGGAGTCAGGTACGGATCCGACAGATGTCGATGCCTTTGTCGATGGGGACGACAAGGACGAGGACGAGGACGAAGCATGGCTCTCCCCCAACAAGGATCATCCACCTGAGTACTATCTCCAGCAGCTGGATACCTTTGACGAACAAGAATATACGAAAGAGGACTATAAGGATAGCACTACTCGCCTGATCAATCGTATGGAGGATCAGTGGCATCAGTAGGTCTCTCGTTCCCTTCCTGCCTGCGTTGGACTATACGGGACTAACCCAGCATAGGTGCTGGACGTACCTCGAGAGAGTCGAGAACCACGACTTCTCGACCGTTCGCGACTTCTCGACCGTATCCCCCGGAACTCTCTACACATTCTTCAACTGGCTACTAAGCCAGCGCGAAGGGAAAGGAGGAAGGAGACGCCGGGGGACTAAGTACGCTAGCTCCTTAGGGACGTACTGGAAGGTTTTCCGCTTAGTGTATGAAAGAGCCACTAGTGAAAGGTTAGATGCGAGAATGAATCGGAGCATGCACAAGGTATGGAGGTTCAGCTACGGAGGTCCCAGCCTCCTAGGTCCGGCATCACACGCGTATCTAACGTGAAGGGCAGGTACTAAGAAGGTTAGCAAAGGAGCACGGCCTTAGGAAGATAGGTCGAGATAAGGCCTGCATGTATGTTGAAGATCTGGCGCTCGTGCTGCAAACGAACTCAGCCACGACTCTAATAATATACTCCCACGGATGCTATCGGATACAAGGCCTTCTCTATCTACAACTAGGTGGTTTTACAGTCAATCGGCCACAGGCTATTCTTGGTCTTGTTCTGGTTTGCGATAATGCTGCTTTGCTGCGCTATCGTCTCCTTGAGACTCGCGATGAGCACTGCCAACTGACCTAGCCCAGTGTCGCTCCCTTCAGGCTCGCGTTCGCGTTCGGAGGACAGCGACACGCGCCCGGTGGGAAAGGGCGGGAGTCCATCGTGCGTCAGGCGTTGCTGCGTGCGCTCGGCCTCGCCGTTCCGCCGTCGCCGCGGTACCGTGACCGCTGCTCTCGTTGCGGGGAACTGCTGCAGGGCTTCGAGCGCCTTAGCCGTACGTCTCCTGGTTCGCTTGTCTGGCGGAGGGGGTGGTGTCGACGGTTCGTAGTCGGAGTCTGACGGCGCCATCGGGGCTCCGGCACGACGTTGGGTAGTCCGCACGGACCGCCTTGCAGCGGGAACTAGCTAAGCGAGCGTCCGCAGTTCCAGTAAAAGAATGTCCGAGATGAATATCCTCCTCTTCAACAATTCGAAAGTTATCCTCGCCTCCGGCGCAACCCTATGCCCAGAGTAGGTCGGCCGTCCTCCCTGCTAGTGTGGCGAAGGCGTTTCTCTGCAACGGCTAGACTTAAGTGGCGAATTTTCAACACGTGGTCCTACAAATAGTCTCTTCGAACGAGCCTTAGGTAGACTCTCGCCACCTCACAACCCTATGGCCGGTGCGGGTCGGCCATCCTCCCTGCATGCGGTGGCAATGCAATGTACCACGCTAGTTTTCTAGCCGCTGCTTTAATCTACGTGTTTACCTACGTTACGCATTATGCTTAATCAGCTCTGACTGTGGAGTTCGAAGTATAGGCGGAGAAGGGTGACAAAATGCATCTTAATTTAAGCCTAGCAGAGCTACGCAGCTGCATACGAAATGGCTAGAATGCTCTATCTTCTGGGTGCTTGCTCTAAGCTTTGAGCAGGCATGTGCAGTTATTGCGCGAGAGCTGCACGCCGCTCAAGCAGCGGGCGGAGGACGTAAAAGAGCTAGTAAGGCAGGACGTAGCCGTGTCGCTGACACGCGGCGACGTGCTTGAGCTCGGGGCGATGAACCGACAGGACACGGCCGACTTTCTCGAGAAGTCGCTAGCCAGGAAGGACCTCCTCTGCGACAAGGCCGCTACCAAGGAGCTGCTAGATGAGCTAACATGCCTGCCTCTGGCCATCGTGCAGGCCACCGCCTACCTAAAGCCAAGTACGTGCAGCTGCTTCGGAACACATAGCAGGACGTTGTCGGCCTTATGAGCAAGGAGTTCCGCGACAACACGCAAAACAAGAGCTCGGCCAGCGCCGTAGCCACGACGTAGTGTCGTTCGGCCAAATTCAGGCGCACGATGCGGTGGCGGCGGATCTTCTGGCATTCATGTCGTGCGTTAAGTGGAAAGCAATTCCGTGCTCGCTCCGGCCGAGCGTGCAGCCGGAGGAGTGGATGGAAGAGGCCATCGGCACGCTCTGCGGGTACTCGTTCCTGGCGAGACGAGAGGATGGCGAGCGGGAGGAGGAGGGGAGGAGGACGAGTGGTACGACATGTACCGACTGGTGCATCTAGCAATAAAGGTCTGGATCGGCTGGCTCGGTGACGCAGCAGAAGTCACAATAAAGGCAACTCGGCATGCAGCGAATCGTACAATGTGGAGGGCGTATCTGCCGTATGCGCTGCGGCTCCTAGGAAGTACGCAGGATTGCAATGCTAAGGAGAAGTTTAAATTGAGTCTGCGGGTTGGACGATGTCTCAAGGAGGACTGCAGAATTCCAGAAGCAGTTCGGTGGCTCAAGGAGTGTTGCCGGCGGAGGGAGAGACTTGATGAGGACGCAGATCAGCTATTCTCACAGCATAAGCTCGCACGAGCTTACCAAGCCGACAGACAGGTGAGCAAGGCAGTAGAGCTGCTGGAGCATGTGGTCGCAGTGGGAGAGAAGGTGCTCCGAGAAGACCATCCTTCGCGGCTGGTATCACAAGCAACATTTGCATTCTCCAACTCCACCGACATTCACTTCAGGCCCGACGCAATCAAGAAATCCAATACTCTTTTATCAGACAATACAAAATATCTACCATGCCCAGGAATCGACCGTAAGGGGAACCAGCGCTTTCTCACTCTCCAGTTCCGTCGCGTATTTTTCACCGCCCAGTCTCCACACCAACTCATTCCACCAGAAATCCCTCGGGCCAAATCTTAACGGTGTAGTAAACTCCCAATAATCTGGATACCAGCCAGCAGACTCCCAGTCCAGGAACCCCGAAATGTGACCATCTAGAACCATAATATTATGATGCTTGAGATCGCCATGAGTAAAGACGATCGGATGCCGCATTTTTCGCAGTCTTGCAGCAATTTCCACCGTCTCTTCGAACTTTTCCCGAGTTTCGAAGCTGTGGCTGGAAATGGAACTGAAGAGGTGGTCGTTGAATTCCGATTCAGATTCACACGGTCCGACTGCATGACTGGGGATGCGCACGCTCCTGACTGCCGTACCTAACACTGAACAGATCTGCTCTTTGCCCCATGGGTAAAACCATTTCCGCATAATTTGTAGGATGCACTGTAGTTCTGCGAAAATGCTCTCCCGCTCGTCATCGGTCATCCCCTCATACAATCCAGGGTCGCCCAGGTCCTTTCCCGGTATGCGGGTCATAAGTATTGATACCGGTGCATGAGGTGCGTCGGGATGCTCGCCGTATGAGACAATCTTTGGCACTGGAAAGCCCGCAGACCGCGCTATCAAGGTTGCCGCTACTTCTTCAAGCCGGGTGCCGTCTGACCATTTTAACACCAGTCCAAATGGAAGGGCCGCAATCTGATTGTCAAATGGAATGCCACACCAATGGCAGTAGTAGCTCGAGAAGGAACGAAGGTAATTGTGAAAGAATCCAAAAGCTTGACGAACACTTGGAGGGAAAAGGCGCGGCGTTGGTGGAATTGATGATGCTAAATCAACAGACCCAAGGACTTGATGAGGCCAAGTAAAGGTAGGCAAGAGAATTTTAGGTATAAGGTACCGAAGCCAACCCATTATGGTGGTATGTACGAAGTAATACTTGTAGTGAGGATGTGGCGGTTGGGTCGTCCGTCAGAAGGTTGCGTGCGAATATTTGCGTGTGAAGATTGGATGCGAGGCCTGCGTGAATTTGTTCCCACTCCTACGGCGCCGACGTCTACTTTTCGAACGTCTTTTTGTTTCCTTCACGTCAAGTCCATCCTCAGCAAAGAGCCGCGCGTCCCCTTTTGTAACCAGGGTGTGTCTGGAACTATTAGAAGAAAGTCCAGATCGGGCCTAAACAGATCACATACTTCGTTGCTTATGAGTAATATTGTGACAGTGTCGAGTTGTTCGCGTGGCGGTAAAAAGCTGCCTTGCGGTCACAGGGAGGGTTGCGTTTAAGAATTATGGGGTGACGCTACTCCGCCCCTTAAGACCCGGACGCACGAGCCACGATGCCAAGAAACATAAGCCATTACGCTAATACAATGCAGACTAGTACCGCTGTAGACGCCCGGAACTTTCCAACCCGGCTTACGGGGGTCAATGTCTTCGTGATCTTAAAAGCTTTTGGGCCTATCGAAATTCTTCAAATGCTGTTGAGAAGTGTCAGTTGTGATTGCGAACTTGTTGTTACTGTGAGCTGTCAGAACTGAACTACATAGAAGGAACGAGCTGAATAGACACTGGTCCCAAAGAGGTACACATGTGACCTCCAACAGATGCCCTTGTGACGAATCTTGCCACCCGCGCGGCTATTGCTAAAGAGTGGCTGGAGAGAGTGTGTGTGAGCGTTTCAAATCCTCGAACTTGCTGCGCATGTCTAAACCTGACGATTAAGGCGTTTTTGGGACTTTATTGTAATATTTGTCGGGAATCTTATGGTTTTGACACGGACTTTTTTGTTTCGATTTCGAGTTCTCACATGCGGGGAACGGAAAAATTTCAGACTGTAACTACCTATGATACGGTACCATAGGTACTCTACCACAGGTAGGTAGAGTCAGGTATTAGCTGCACTCTTTCTAGTTCGGTTTTATTAAGCCATTGTGATGTTGCCTACAAGCATGTGTGCCACAAGCTCGGACTTTTGTCCCCAAATGGTTTCTGCTCTCCCTGCCTTGCAGTTAGACTGCTGTCTGGCGCTTAGATTGAAGATCTAGCGCATCGGACATTTTTTTCTCTGGCGCTTAGATGTAAGACGGTGGTTCAAATCTCCGAATATGAAGAGTATATAGTTTGCACATGGTGCTTAAGCATCTTTGGCAGCCACTTCATTACATTCAAAACCATTCCAAGAAACATACAAACGCAGCAAACTCTATTACTTTGATCATGTCTCTCAGCAATCTTCAAGCCAATGGTCTATATGTTATCCTTTTCCTGCGAACTTCGCCACATACGCCGAACAACTTCCATTGGGGTCTCTATCTGCACCGTGATGCTACACAAGGAGGGACCAAGTATCACATCAAGCAACAGGGATCTGGTTGGATTGCAGATCATGGGAAGACTGCTGGCGTCTTCAAGTCCTTCTTGCTCGTCGGACTCTTCCAAATCGCGACGATCCCCACTGGTTGGGAGGGCCATGTCGACCAGCAACTCCGAACGTACGATTCGTCGCTGAACAGCTCGCCCAATATAACCTGTCGCGTCTGGCTCCTCTGGGTCCTGGCGTTACTGCAGAAGGAAGTAAACGGGTACAAGCTCCTCAAGTGTGCCGATCTGAGCGCACTCGAGGCAGAAATCATGGCCTGGGGGAATGAAAACGCCGCGTCCGCAGATCTAAACCGCCAACCGCGACCGGTCGCGGTATCGAGTATGTCTTCTCATATACTGTATTTCACAATACGTACTAATGTGTTTCCGCAGAATACATTTAAGGATAAAGTCGTGCGTGAATATTTAGAATGTTTGATTACATTTTTTTATCCACCGCGGTCGCACCTCGGTGCAGTTTACCGTCGTCAGTGTTAACGAGGTTTGAATCGCGAAGGCGTTGAATGTTGCAACTGCCTCTTTACTACTCTCGTTTTGTATGTAGAACTATGATACTGTTGTTTATATACTAAATTTGTTACGTTTCGAATTTTGTATTGTCGTTACAGGAAGACTGAGAGTAACAGGGCTATCATTGCTGAGAGAGACCATATTGGAGACCAAGCTACAGCCGCACATGCAGTTCTTCCTTTCAGCTGGGATCGACGTTGTCTTGTCGTACGGAACGCACGAAGCGATGCTCCCTATCTTGCTGGCATGTGGTTGGATACTCAACACCATGAGAGAAGATGGAGGCTCGCGAGACTGTTGGACGGCATCTACACTGAGTATCAGATTAAGCCATCAGAGCCAGCAGAGGAGTATCTGCCAGTATGGGACCCTGCAGCGAGAAATATGCATTGCATGGGCAAGGCCAAAGAGACGGTGACGCTGCTGGAGTAGTCAAGGTCAAAGAGATTACGCTGGCAGAGAACCACCCCAATCGACTGGCATCGCAGAACGGGCTTGCTATTGCGTACCGAGCCAATGGACAGGTCAAAGAAGCAGTTGAGCTGCTAGAGCATGTGGTTCAAGTGATACAAGAGGTCTACAATCCTGATCATCCTTCTAGATTAGTGTCTGAGAGCGTCCTACGGTCCTGGTATGCAGCTGCGTAGCTCTGCTAGGCTTAAATTAAGATGCATTTTGTCACCCTTCTCCGCCTATACTTCGAACTCCACAGAGCTGATTAAGCATAATGCGTAACGTAGGTAAACACGTAGATTAAAGCAGCGGCTAGAAAACTAGCGTGGTACATTGCATTGCCACCCGCATGCAGGGAGGATGGCCGACCCGCACCGGCCATAGGGTTGTGCCGGAGGCGTAGGTGGACTCGGCAGACATCACGGCTGTGGTGGCGCACATATGCGGAAGGAGGCTGATCATTGTGTCCGTATACATCCCAGACCTGTCCTCGTCGACAAGGACCAGGGAGGAGAACATGGAGGAGCTTAGTAGCAGGCTGCAGGCGATTAACAAGCTAGTGCAATAAGAGCGACTGCGCGACCTGCACATAGAGGTAGTAGTTACTAGTGACTTTAACTAGCACAACCTGCTATAGGGAGGAAGCTATATCGATAGCATAGCAAGCTAAGAGGAAAGTAGACTAATTATTAACTTTATAGTAGAGCTAGCACTGCAAAGTCTCTTGCTATTAGGTATAACTACGTTTGTTAGCGATACGGGACGCTTATTAATAATTAACCTAATGCTTGCGACACCTAAGTTAGCTAGAGACTTGGTTAAGTGCTCGATCTAGGAGCACGAGTACGGGTTAGACTACTAGGCTATACAGACGCGCTTCTGCATTAATGTAGGGAGGCAAGAGAGACAGGAGAGACTACTGTTTAAGAATGCACCATAGGACAAGATCAGGCAAGCGGTCAAGCACGAGAAGGAAGCAGGCTTTCCGTCAAAAGATGTAGACGAGATGGCGAGCCGGCTTACGCAGTAGGCGACCAAGGCGGTGGAGGCGCACTGCCCGAGGGCGCGACCGTCGCCGTACATAAAGCGGTGGTGGAACGAGGACCTCACGGCGCTGAGGAAGTCGTACACATACTGGCGGAACCGAGCATGTGCAATACGACGGCAGGGGAGAGAGGATACAGAGCTACGCAGCACGGCAACGAGAGCGAAGAGACTCTTCTACCAGACAATCTAATAGCACCGCAAGCAACACTAGGAGGCTTTCCTTAATAACAGCGACAACGTGTAGAAGGTAGCTAAGTACCTAGATTCGCAAGCAAGTAGCTCGTTTACTAGAGTGCTACTAATTTAGAAGACTAGCCCAGAGGGAGGCGTCGCTACGGAAGATAATAAGATTAGAAGAGAGTTACTCTAGGCATTCTTCCCAAGTCCGCCACCATGCGAGCAGGAGGAGACAATAGTAACGTATAACTAACTGCACTGCGAGCCAATTGCCAAGCACGAGGTGAAAGCAGCGGTGTTCAGGGCGAGCCTAGACAAGGCGCCAGGGAGAGACGGACTGCCAGCGCGGGTGTGGAGAGAGCTGTGGCTGGTCTTGGGCGAAGAGATCACGCAGCTGTTCGCGCGCTCGCTCGAAACGGGAAAGGTGCCAAAGGCGTGGAAGGTAGCAAAGATCGTGCCGCTGCAGAAGCCGAAGCGGAAGGACTACACCGTTGCCAACAACTACCGGCCCATCTCGCTGCTTCCGACGCTGGGCAAGGCGCTGGAGTCGCTGGTAGCTAAGCGAATAGCGTACCTGGTGGAGGAGTATAGCCTCCTACCGAAGACGCACTTTGGCGCGCGCAAGCAGCGGGCAACGACGCATGCGCTATCGTACCTCTGCGAGGACGTGTTCAAGGCGTGGCGCGGGAAGAAGACGCTGTCGCTAGTGTCGTTCAACGTTAAGGGAGCGTACAACAACGTGGCCACCAAGCTAGAGATCAGACGACTGCGGCAGCGACAGATCCCAGAGACAATCGTGCGGTAGGTGCAGGACTTTTGCACGGAGCGACAGGCGTGCATCCTCGTCAACGGCACGACGGCAGAAGTACAGAGGCTTCCGCAAGCCGGTCTCCCCCAGGGATCAGCGCTTGCTCCGATCCTCTTCCTATTCTTCAACGCCGACCTAGTGCAGAGCGCACCACGACACGGCAGCTTAATAGCGTTCGTAGATAACTACTCGGCATGGGTTATAGGACCGTTGGCAGAGGAGAACACGCGGATAGTTTAAGACAAAGTGGTGCCGATGCTAGAAAAGTGGGAACGCACCAGCGGGGCCTAGTTTAAGGCGGCTAAAACGAGCTTTATCCACCTTACGCGATATAAGGCAGCGGGTTAAAATAGTATAACGCCGCTACAATTTAAGGGATAAGATATCGTGCTTATAGACAAGGTTAAGCTCCTAGGCGTAACGCTAGATAAGGAGCTAAGGTTTAAGGTGTATCTTACAGACAAAGTAGGCAAGGCGACTAAGGCGGCGCTAGCGCTGCGTAGGATAAAGAAATCTATCGCGTGCAATAATCGGTAGAAATCTTGGCGCCATCGCGAAATTCGCGCGCCCCCGCCAAACTCCCATACAAATCGTGAATTTGACTATGACGCGTTGATAACGGCCCACCATCCGTAGAATACTCGCTCGTAAGACTTGAAGCTGTGCAAATACGTGTATAGGGCTATACTAACGCTTTTTTTGGTGGAGAAGTCCATGTTTCAAGCCCATGGCGTTAGTAGTTGTCCCCTTACGCCCGCACAAGCGCGTCGCCCGCCAGCATTGCCTCAACAGCTTATAACGAAGAGCCGTGGCCTTGATCCACGTCGTCGACTTGATATTTATCGCTTTTTACTACTCGGTTGGCATCATGCCGATATCGCTGATACGGTGGATGTGTCGCTGTCGGAGGTGTACAAAATCGAGCAGAACTTGAAGCTATATGGGAGCACCCGCAAGCCCAGCAAACCTGGCGTAGTACTCGGTCGCCCGCGTAAACTATCACCCGACGATGAGCAAGCGCTGTACGATGAGCTTTTCCAGAGCGGCTGGATGTATCAGGACGAGATTGTATATTGGCTGTGGATGGAGAGAGGCGTTCGAGTACACCGATCAACGATTAGTCGGCTGATTAAGGACCGTGGGTGGAGC
>ML976740.1:60724-76586 GCA_010015655.1 Bimuria novae-zelandiae CBS 107.79
TTGCAGACCCTCGGCATGCCTTCCGTCATGTGGTGGGGCTGTTCGACGTAGATCTCGTGGTCTATGTCACCATACAGAAAGGCCGTCTTGACGTCCATCTGTTCGATTTCGAGATCCAGGGCGGCCGCAATTGCGAATAGGGCCTTGTAGCTCATTGGCTTGACGACGGATGCGAATGTTTCGTCGTAGTCGACGCCCTCTTCTTGGGTAAAGCCCCTGACCACCCATCTGGCTTTGTGGCGGATGACCTCTCCGTGCGAGCCTCGCTTGAGCTTAAAGACCCACTTGCCGCTGAGGACGCGACAGTCTTTGGGAGGGTCGACGAGCTCCCACGTCTTGTTTTGTTTGAGTGAATTGAGTTCTTCAAGCATCGCCCGCTCCCATTCGGGCCAGCTCGTGTTGTTCTTCGCTTGGTGAACGGTTCTTGGTTCAAAAGGTTCCGTTTCTTCCGCAGCTATTGTTAAGAACGTTAGGAGTATGTTACCTTCGGGTACATTTATTAGCACGAGTTCTTCTTCGCTGTCGTCCGATGTGTCCGATGTGACCTGCGGTACATGGATTTGGAGTTCAGGGTGATATTCTAAGGCTTCTTGCCTCACTCCATGAACTGGGCGACCAAGCTGGAGTCCTCCTGAGGCTTGGTCGTGTTGGGCGTTGTCCCGTTGCCGGTCGCTGATGGGTGGTGATTCGTCCCCTTGCGGAGTCTCTGGTAATGACCCGAAGGCATCGTCACTCCCGAAAGGCGACAAGGTCCTGTCTCCCTGTTCAGTAATTGGCTGCGAGTTATCGTTACTCGATTAGAACGGCGCTCCCTCTTCCGAGTTATCGTTACTTGGTTAAGACAATGTTTGCGAGTTATCTTTACTCGCGCGAGGTAGTATTCGTGGGTCCCCGTCGCCCACCCGAGGTAGTCTTTGCGAGTCCTTAGTGCCCGCACGAGGTATTATTTGCGAGTCCTCGTTGCTCAGTTCAAGCCAGGCTTGTTCTGGTGCTGCCGTGGACGCGTGACGTCCGGAGGCTGGCACGGATGCTGGCCGTATACTTACCGACGGTTGATTTATTAGCCCCACCGTCATGCTCCCCCCTGCGGCAGCAGCCGTTGCCTCAGGCGAGCCATATCGATTGGCTCCCACATCTTGTATTGTTTGTGTGGAGGGAGCCATAAGGGCTTCTTAAAATTCGGCATTCGGGGTCCCAACAATTCTTCCATCCTTAAGTAGAATGCGGTAGTTGGTGTTTCCCTCGTAGCCTAATAGGATGCATGGCCTTGTTCTTGGTTCGGTCAGTTTTCTTCTTTGCTTTGATGGGATTAGGTATTCCCCTCTCGACCCAATCACCCTTAGCCGTGACAGATCAGGCTTCTCGCCGTACCAGGCCTGATATGGTGTCGTTTTCAACCTTATCGAGGGCGATCGGTTTGAAAGATATGCTGCTGTCCGAGCCATCTCTGGCCAAAATTTTGATGCGAGTTTTGCGTGTGCTAGTGTAGGTCCTACTCGATCGTATATTGTCTTGTGGGCTCTCTCAGCAGCTCCATTCTGCTGGTGTTGATCGACGCCCGTGACCTTAGCTTGGATTGCTCAAGAGAAGAGCATGAACTTCATTTCTTCTCCTACTTGTTCAGGGATTCGGTCAAGACGTATTTGTCTACATTTTCGTTCGGGACGTTCGTTGTGATCGAGGAAGAAGCGTAGCGATTCAACAACGAAGCTCTGTCGGCGTGGTATGGGGATGACCTCGATCCAGCTGGTGAAATCATCAACGATGGTGAGCCAATATCGACTGCCATCTAGGCCTTCATCAAATGGCCCTGCGACGTCTATGTGAAGGAGCTCTATTGGATATTCTCCCTTCCTCCCCGGGCGTTTGTGAGGCTTCTCAGTCATTCGCCCCTGAAGGCACGGGTTGCATGGTTCTCGCGGCTCCATGTCTTGGATGCCGTAGGCTTGTTTCTTGAGCCGCCGCAAGTTCGCGTCGCTCAGGTGAGCTAGCCGGTGGTGCCAGAGTGTCATTTGTGGACTAACGTGATAGGCTGGAAAGGAGAGATTTTTCCATAAATCCAACGCATAGACCCCTTAGTATTGACTTGCAGTGTATAGACATCTCCTGTTAGACTTGCTGCGAATAGTGGCACTCTGGCTCGATAATTCAACTTTTGCGCCGCACTTAAATAGCTGGAGTACAGATACAAGGTTTGCATGCGCAGATGGGACAAAGAGCACGTTGTCGAGAATCAACCATCTTCGCTTGCCGTGTACGTTGCACAGGATATTTACCGTCCCAACTCCCGAGGGAGAGGTAGAGTTATCAACGCTCCTGAGCGGTGGTCCATGGTACTCGTTCATTTGTACGAATTTGGAGGCATTGTTGCATACGTGTTGAGCGCAGCCGCTGTCGACGATCCAAGCATCGTGGATTGGTGGGATCTTCGTGGCCGTCATTGCAAGAGTGTGGGCGAATATAGCGGTGTTACCCTCAACATCTTTTCTAAATGCTGCGTTGACATCCTCCCCGTTGGCTCTTGATGCCACGAAGGTAGGCTTTTTCGGATCTCTCGGGCCGTCCGCTTCATCATCTCCCTCGTCAGAGGTGTGCTGCCTCTTCGACTGTTTGTATCGATTGTTCGACTCCCCCTGTCTTGTTTTTCGTCCTTTTTCATGCTTGCCTTGGCCGCCTAGTTTGGGGTTTTTCTTGAAACACTCGAATTCTGCGTGGTAAGGCTTCTCACAGAAGGCGCAGTAGGGTATATCATCAATTTCAACTCGACATGTTTTCTTGTCGGGTGCGAGTATGAGTTTCTTACGGCCTGGTCCCCGTATCAGAGCAAGAGCAGGAAGTGCTTGTTGTCCAACCGGCTGCTTAGCTAGCTGCCCTTTCCTATGCTCTTCCTCGATTGCCTTGCTCTCAATGTAGTCGAATGTGGGTGCCGCTTTGATGATGTTCCCGTCCGCGTCTCTGTCGTTGACCAGGTTCATTTGTCTGAAGATATGATCTCGAAAACCTTCGTAGTCGGCGCCTAGCGCATCCATGAAAAGGAATGTCCGTCCGATCTCCGGGGTAGCGCAGTCGGGATCGAGTAGAAGTTGCTCAGCGTGGATTCTCCTAATCTCAGCTCCGAGCGCTTGGATACTCCCGCACTTTTCTCGCGTGAGAGCTTGGTATTGCCGCTGTAGGTTGACATAGGTCCCAGAGCCCTCTGGCTTGAAACTTTCCTTAATTGCCCGTAAAAGGGTTTGAACCTGATGAACCTCTGAGGCCTTGATCCGTTGTGCGGCATTGTGAGTCAGTTTGGCCGCTATCATCGCTGTGTAGAGTCTCTGGCGGCGGTGCCATTGTTGCGCTTCTTCCTCTTCTATAGGTGGTGTGGTTCCATCTTTAGCGACCGCGGATATTTGGATAAACTCGTTAACCTTCTGTTTCCATTAAAACCAACCACCAGCATTATCTAATACTGGGATGGCATTGTAGAACGTATTTAGCCCAAACTGCTCAAACTTCGTAATGTCCGTCATGGCGAGGCCGGATATTCTTCTGCGCTGAGGAACTCGTCGCTGGGAGAGCTTGGGATGATGGAGTGATCAAGGTCTAGTGGGCTAGTAGGTCGTACCTCGAGCCCAAAGAGCTCCAGGCTCGATGCGTCACTAATTGGGCTCAAGGCGGCAGACGCGCTGCAGTCGGATGACCCCGTTGTGGGCGAACGAGAAGGGGGAGAGTAGTCTTTGTCAGGTGTCGTAGGCTGTCTCAAGAAGGTCTTCAATGCCTTCGAGAATCTAGGAAAGCGCGACTGGTCCACCCGGCGTAGAGGCTCGTCGTTTACAGATCGTCTAGACCTCCGTGAGCGCAGATTGTACTTCTTTCCAGTACTGTTGCTATTTCTTATATTCGAGTTGTTTTAGGATATCAATGCCGGTAGGGTATTAGTCTCGATGCTACTATTCTCCTGTGCTACGACTGGAGATGGTATAGAGGAACAGGTGGATGCAGAAGGTTTGTATTGACAATGTATCCGCGCAGCGACGGTACTAGTGGAATCAAGAACCCGAGAGGATGCAATTGCCGCAAAGTGTCTCTGCTTCTCAGTTGAGAGACGTGCGAATGATATGTTTGCTGCGCCAGCTAAGATCGAGGGAAGGAATGTCCTTTGAATTTAGCCCCAAGTCCAGTTACAATGTAATCGAAGGTATGCAATAAGGCTAAGTTCTTCTTCAGTCCAACAATAAGGATTCTGTGTCTTCCTTCGTTTCCGTGGTGGTTTTGGAGGCACGGTTAATAAGTGAAGAAGATCGACTAGTGAGCCAGCGACTGCTATCGGCATACTTAGTAGATAGAGTAGACAGCTTAAGGGATCTATGTTGGTTTATCTTGTGAATGTTCGTGTTCGGATTGCTCGGATCGCTAGTGCATGCAGAAGACTGCGAGGCATGTGAAAGACTAGGGATCGCGCGGAGACTAAAAAGGTGAGCTAATAATGTGGGACAGGCGTTCAGCTCTTATAAATCTCAGGTGATGTTTTTTCTCGCTTAGTTTAGGTTTGTTAAAAAGATCTTCTTGTTGTTCATTCTTTCGCGATCCTTTGCCAGTTGTTCTTGCATTTCCAATGGAATGATTAGACTTTTTCTTGTAAGGGTACGATAACTTATCTGCGGAAGCTTATAAGAGTAGCTTGTGTGCAAACCCGGGCTCATAACCTGTTAAAATAAGTAATCGATTCATTTGTTAAGTTGCAAGAGGCGCTGATGCTAGTATATATAGTTGCGCCGCAGACTGACATGCATCGTATGATATCAACACCTCAGCACCCAACAGATCTTAGTAAGCACCTCGATATTCAACACTGCCACCTCTATAGTGCTGCCATTCTTCTAGTGCTGCCACCTCTGTAGTGCTGCCACCCCTCTAGTGCTGCCACCCCTCTAGTGCTGCCACCCCTCTGGTGCTGCCACCCCTCTGCCACTGTTGAATATCGCGGTGCTTACCAAGATCTATTGGGAGCTAAGGTGCTGACATTATACGATGTGTGTTAGCCTGCAGTGAAGCTATATAGACTAGCACCCTCAGCGTTACTCAGATAACAAGAAGAAGAAGAATACACAATTACTTATCTTAGGGGTGGCAGCACTAGAGGGGTGGCATCACTAGAGGGGTGTGTTGAATATCGAGGTGCTTACTAAGATCTGTTGGGTGCTGAGGTGTTGATATCATACGATGCATGTCAGTCTGCGGCGCAACTATATATACTAGCATCAGCGCCTCTTGCAACTTAACAAATGAATCGATTACTTATTTTAACAGGTTATGAGCCCGGGTTTGCACACAAGCTACTCTTATAAGCTTCCGCAGATAAGTTATCGTACCCTTACAAGAAAAAGTCTAATCATTCCATTAGAAATGCAAGAACAACTGGCAAAGGATCGCGAAAGAATAAACAACAAGAAGATCTTTTTAACAAACCTAAACCAAGCAAGAAAAAACATCACCTAAGATTTATAAGAGCTGAACGCCCGTCCCACATTATCAGCTCACCTTTTTAGTCTCCGCGCGATCCCTAGTCTTTCACATGCCTCGCAGTCTTCTGCATGCACTAGCGATCCGAGCAATCCGAACACGAACATTCACAAGATAAACCAACATAGATCCCTCAAGCTGTCCACTCTATCTACTAAGTATGCCGACAGCAGTCGCTGGCTCACTAGTCGATCTTCTTCACTTATCAACCGTGCCTCCAAAACCACCACGGAAACAAAGGAAGACACAGAATCCTTATCATTAGACCAAAGAAGAACTTAGCCTTATTGCATACCTTCGATTACATCGTAACTAGACTTAGGGCCAAATTCAAAGGACATTCCTTCCCTCGATCTTAGCTGGCGCAGCAAACATATCATTCGCACGTCTCTCAACTGAGAAGCAGAGACACTTTGCGGCAATTGCATCCTCTCGGGTTCTTGATTCCACTAGTACCGTCGCTGCGCGGATATATTGTTAATACAAACCTTCTGCATCCACCTGTTCCTCTATACCATCTCCAGTCGTAGCACAGGAGAATAGTAGCATCGAGACTAATACCCTACTGGCATTGACATCCTAAAACAACTCGAATATAAGAAATAGCAACAGTACTAGAAAGAAGTACAATCTGCGCTCACGGAGGTCTAGACAATCTATAAACAACAAGCCTCTACGCTAGGTAGACTAGTCGCGCTTTCCTAGATTCTTGAAGGTATTAAAGACCTTTTTAAGACAGCCTATAATACCTAACAAAGACTACTCTCCCCCTTCTCGTTCGCCCACAACGGGGTCATCCAACTGCAGCGCGTCTGCCGCCTTGAGCCCAATCAGTGACGCATCGAGCCTAGAGCTCTTTGGGCTCGAGGTACGACCTACTAGCCCACTAGACCTTAATCACTCCATCATCCTAAGCTCTCCCAGCAACAAGTTCCTTAGCGCAGAAGAATATCTGGCCTCGCTATAATAGATATTACAAAGTTTAAGCAGTTTGGGCTAAATACGTTCTATAATACCATCCTAGTATTAGATAATGCTGGTGGTTAGTTTTAATAGAAATAGAAGGTTAACAAGTTCATCTAAATATCCACAGTCGCTAAAGATGGAACCACACCACCTATAGAAGAGGAAGAAGCGCAACAATAGCACCGCCGCTAGAGACTCTACACAGCGATAATAGTAGCCAAACTAACTTACAATGCCGCACAATAGATCAAGGCCTTAAAGGTTTATTAGGTTCAAACCCTTTTACAGGCAATTAAGGAAAGTTTCAAGCTAGAGGGCTCTAGGACCTATATCAACCTATAGCAGTAATACCAAGCTCTCACGCGAGAAAAGTGCGGGAGTATCCAAGCGCTTGGAGCTAAGATTAGGAGAATCCACGCTAAGCAACTTCTACTCGATCCCAACTACGCTACCCCAGAGATCGGACGGACATTCCTTTTCATAGATGCGCTAGGCGCTAACTACAAAGGTTTTCGAGATTATATCTTTAGACAAATAAACCTAGTTAACAATAAAGACGCGGACGGGAATATTATTAAAGCGGCACCCATATTCGACTACATTAAGAGCAAGACAATCGAGGAAGAGCATAGGAAAGGGCAGCTAGCTAAGTAGTTAGTTAGACAACAAGCACTTCCTGCTCTTGCTCTAATACGGGGACTAGGCTGTAAGAAACTCATACTCGCACCCGACAAGAAAACATGTCGAGTTAAAATTGATGATATACCCTACTGCGCCTTCTATAAGAAGCCTTACCACGCAGAATTCGAGTGTTTTAAGAAAAACCCCAAACTAGGCGGCCAAGGCAAGCATAAAAAAGGACGAAAAACAAGATAGGGGGAGTCGAATAATTAATACAAACAGTCGAAGAGGCAGCACACCTCTAACAAGGGAGATAATAAAGCGGACGGCCCAAGAGATCTAAAAAAGCCTACCTTCGTGGCATTAAGAGCCAACGGGGAGGATGTCAACGCAGCATTTAAAAAAGATGTTGAGGGTAACACCGCTATATTCGCCCACACTCTTGCAATGACGGCCACGAAGATCCCACTAATCCACAATGCTTGGATCGTCGACAGCGGCTGCGCTCAACACGTATGCAACAATGCCTCCAAATTCGTACAAATGAACGAGTACCATAGACCACCGCTTAGGAGCGTTGATAACTCTACCTCTCCCTTAGGAGTTGGGATAGTAAATATCCTATGCAACGTACACGGCAAGCGAAGATGGTTAATTCTTGACAACGTGCTCTTTGTCCTATCTGCGCATGCAAACCTTGTATCCGTACTCCAGCTATTTAAGTGCGGCGCAAAAGTTAAATTATCGAGCCAGAGTGTCACTATCTGCAGCAAGTCTAATAGGAGATATCTATACACTGCAAGTTAATACTAAGGGGTTTATGCGTTAGATTTATGGAAAAATCTCTCCTTTCCAGCCTATCACGTTAGTCTACAAATGACACTCTGGCACCACCAGCTAGCTCACCTAAGCGACGCGAACTTGCGGCGGCTTAAGAAACAAGCCTACGGCATCTAAGATATGGAGCCGCGAGAACTATGCAACCCGTGCCTTTAAGGGCGAATAACTAAGAAGCCTCATAAACGCCTAGGGAAGAAGGGAGAATATCTAATAGAGCTCCTTCACATAGACATCGCAGGGCTATTTAATAAAGGCCTAGATAGCAGTCGATATTGGCTTACTATTGTTGATAATTTCACTAGCTAGATCGAGGTTATCCCTATACCACGCTAACAGAGCTTTGTTGTTAAATCGCTACGCTTCTTTCTTGATCACAACGAACGTCCCGAACGAAAATGTAGACGAATACGTCTTAACTAAATCCCTAAACAAGTAAGAGAAGAAATAAAGTTCATGCTCTTCTCTTAAGCAATCTAAGCTAAGGTTACAGGCGTCGATTAACACTAGCAGAATAGAGCTGCTGAGAGAGCCCACAAGACAATATACGATCGAGTAGGACCTACACTAGCACACGCAAAACTTGCATTAAAATTTTGGCTAGAGATGGCTCGGACAGTAGCATATCTTTCAAACCGATCGCCCTCGATAAGGTTGAAAACGACACCATATTAGGCCTAGTACGGCGAGAAGCCTGATCTGTCACGGCTAAGAGTAATTAGGTCAAGAGGGGAATACCTAATCCTATTAAAGCAAAGAAGAAAACTAACCAAACTAAGAACAAGGCTATACATCCTATTAGGCTACGAGGGAAACACCAACTACCATATTCTACTTAAGGATAGAAGAATTGTTAGGACCCTAAATACTAAATTTTAAAAAGCCCTTATGGCTCCCTCCACACAAATAATACAAGATGTGGGAGCCAATCGATATGGCTCGCCTAAGGCAACGGCTGCTGCCGCAGGGGGGAGCATGACGGTGGGGCTAATAAATTAACTGTTGGTAAGTATACGGCCAGCATCCGTGCTAGCCTCCGGACGTCACGCGTCCACGGCAGCACCAGAACAAGCCTGGCTTGAACCGAGCAACGAGGACTCGCAAATAATACCTCGTGCGGGCACTAAGGACTCGTAAAGACTACCTCGGGTGGGCGACGGGGACCTACGAATACTACCTCGCGCGAGTAAAGATAACTCGCAAACATTGTCTTAACTAAGTAACAATAACTTAGAAGAGGGAGCGCCGTTCTAATTAAGTAACGATAACTCGTAGCTAATTGCTGAACAGGGAGACAGGACCTTGTCGCCTTTTAAGAGTGATAATACCTTCAGGTCATTACTAGAGACTCCGCAAGGGGACGAATCACCACCTATTGGCGACTGGCAACGGGACAACGCCCAACACGACCAAGCCTTAGGAGGACTCTAGCTTAGTCGCCTAGTTTATAGAGTGAGGCAAGAAGCCTTAGAATATTACTTTAAACTCTAAATCCGTGTACCGCAGGTCACATTAGACACATTAGACAACAGCGAAGAAGAACTCGTACTAATAAATGTACCTAAAGGTAACATACTCCTAACGTTCTTAACAATAGCTGCGGAAGAAATAGAACCTTTTAAACTAAGAACTATTTACCAAGCGAAGAATAATATAAGCTGGCCTAAATAAGAGCAGGCGATGCTTAAAGAACTTAATTCACTTAAATAAAACAAGACGTGGGAGCTTGTTAACCCTCCTAAAGACTATCGCGTCCTTAGTAGCAAGTGGGTCTTTAAGCTCAAGCGAGGCTCGCACGGAGAGGTCATCCGCCACAAAGCCAGATAGGTGGTTAGGGGCTTTACCCAAGAAGAGGGCGTCGACTACGACGAAATATTCGCATCCGTCGTCAAGCCAATAAGCTACAAGGCCCTATTCGCAATTGCGGCCGCCCTGGATCTCGAAATTGAACAGATAGACGTCAAGACGGCCTTTCTGTATGGTGACATAGACCACGAGATCTACGTCGAACAGCCCCACCACATGACGGAAGGCATGCTAAGGGTCTGCAAGCTTCGAAAGGCACTTTACGGCTTGAAGCAAGCTCCGCGCATCTGGTACCAGACGCTCACGAATTTCCTTCGCAGCCTCGGCTTCGAGCTAATTAACGCCGACCTCGGAATTTTCGTGCGAAGCAGCATGTACATTGCGGTGTACGTGGACGATCTATTAGTTGCTGGGCCAAGCATCGCAGAGATTAAAAGGATTAAGAGAGCTCTCCGAAATCGCTTCTAGATGACAGACCTTGGACCCTGTAGCTACTATCTCGGCATGTCCATACAGAGAGATCGTTAGAATCGAGTGCTGCGGTTAAGCCAGGGAGCCTACATTGACAAAGCCCTAGAATAGTTTGGATACAGCGACTGCACCCCCGTTAGCACGCCAATCGAAATATCGCTAGTGGTGGAGAACGATCTAGACTTTACTTGCGAACTAAAGCAAAGGATCGAATACCAACGCATAGTTGGCTCGCTGATGTACATTATGTTAGGAACAAGGGGGGACGTCGCATATGCGGTCTCTGTGGCAAGCCGACACCTAGCGAACCCTGGACTACAACATGTGAAGCTTGTTTGTCGCATCCTATGATACCTTAAAGGAACGAAGAACCTTAAGCTTACATACAAAGGCCCCCTCCGGATGCTGAAAGGCTTCACGGACGCTGACTAGGCTGGTTGCCGTGATACGCGACGATCAACTGCTAGATACCTGTTCAATATCGGCAGCGGGGCGATCAGCTAGCAATCCAAGCGATAGAGCGTCGTTGCGCTATTAACCTGTAAAGCCAAATTCATAGGACAGACACAAGCGTCTAAAGAAGCTATTTAGTTAAGGAGACTTTTTAACAAGCTAAATCTATACTAAGAAAAAGCTGCAACGATTATTTGCGGCGATAACCAAGGAGCAATTGCATTAGCCTTAAACCTATAGTATTACTCCCAAACAAAGCATATGGACATTCAACGAAAATGGCAGGGAGAAGTTCAGGGTATTAGGACAATTAAGTTGAAATATGTTCTAACGGTAGAACAGATCGCCAATAGTCTTACAAAGCTACTTGCTTATAACAGATTTAAGTAGTTCTGGAAGGGATTGGGCATTTAATAAAACTTGCAAGATCTTATATGGCACCGCGACTGAACTGTCAATGAACCGCTGTACAGAAGCTATCATCGAGTGGGAGTGTTGAATATCGAGGTGCTTACTAAGATCTGTTGGGTGCTGAGGTGTTGATATCATACGATGCATGTCAGTCTGCGGCGCAACTATATATACTAGCATCAGCGCCTCTTGCAACTTAACAAAATGAATCGATTACTTATTTTAACAGGGTGACATCACTAGAGGGGTGGCATTACTAGAAGGGTGGCAGTACTATAGAGGTGGCAGCACAGAGCCCCATAGGGCCATGTAGAAAGGCATAATACGCAGGAGCGGCTGCCCCTACTATGGCTATGCTTATTACTAAGCAGGTTTTAGAGGATTTCTCTCCCGCAACCTGCCAAGAATAGATTATATAACATTTTCTTTGGAGCGTGGTTCGATAAAGCTAAGCCTCCTACATCGAGATGAGCCGCACAGGCCAAGCGGATAAGACTATTGTTTACCTAGCTTCTTTTAATCTTTTACGCTCTGTCGGCGCTTCTTCCTCACTTGTAGACTAACCTGTTTGTCGTGGCGGTCATACATGTCTTCTAGGATTATGTCTAGGACGACGCTGGATATCCTCTTACCCTGGGAAAGTATATTTAGGAGGTTTGGATCCTTCTATATTAATGCTTTTTTGGCCCTCTGGTCGCTATCCATGGCAACAGGACTCTATAAAGCTTACTGCATCTTCCCGAAGAAAATAGTTACTAAGCTCAATAATCTCTCCTGCACAGGTGTGTTTCCAGCACACGGGGTTTTTCGGCACCTAGGGACGTTACTTTATTTGTTTATGTTTAGGATCCTCATTCTCGGCTCTGGGACAAAGAGTATCACGTGACTAGACTAGCCAGCATCTTTTAGTTATGAACTTATAACTTAATTAGTTAATTACTTCTTGCCAGTTCTATCCCATGTTTTCTAAAGTGCTATGCATGCTTCCTTCTGTAAATAATAAAGGTCAGACTCTAATGTAGACCGCGATTCACATTTTAATAAGCCTTTTGCTATATTTTCTTTCCTGGCTAACCCCTGCAAAATTATTTTCTGCATTTCCAAGGTTCCTTTAATATCATGAAGAGGTGGCTTCGAAAGCATGCTAAGATAGGTTATTGTTAAAAGAGTTAGATTGCCCTTAGCATTAAATATTTTACTACGCTTTTGCTGACGTCTAGTAGGGCAATCTGTTGGTCAGTTTGTATTATTATGTTGAAGGGATGCATTCGGTGACATAGTTATTTTAAGTCTTTAGGCGATCTAGTGGGAGGAGTTAATAGAAAAGCTCACTATTTACGTACCGTTACAACATATTATAAACACAGCAATATAATGCCTGATAAGATGTAATAGCGAAACCTAACTATTTTTGGGCCTTCATAAGAAGCACGGACGTGTTTGAGATAGCAGCATATCTATTTATAACTGTACCGGGTCCCAAGTGGTCCCTTTACTAGTTAAAGAACCTAGCCGCTGTGGCTGTAGGTGCAAAACAGGCACCTTAATCCACGTGAGTTACATCCCCACGTAAGCGTGCCCAGCAGAAAAGGCACGATGCGCAGGAGTGGCGCTACTATAGCTATGCTTACTAATAAGTAGGTTTCGAGACATCTTTCTCTCGAAACTAGTCTATATTTGCGACACCGCTAATCCTCCTACATTAATAGGAGCCGCATAAAAGTCTTTAGGGGCGCCACTAGCTGCTATTTGTCCTTTTTATAGCACTCTTTCTCCTTTTCCTATTTATATCTGTTAATAGCAGCTAATGTTTCTACTGCTGGCCAAGTGGATAATAGGACTCCCTCAATTATGCATTAAACAAAAGGATCTGCTAAACGACTAACTTAGATGCCTTAGGGGTATACGTTTAGTATATAGGTTAACAGAGCCATTATTATCCTGTTAGTAAACTTTGCGCTGTTCCTAAAGGTGTTAATAGATAATGCACACAAAGCGTAGACTTAGATCTTACATGTGGGTTTCAAGGCTCCTACTACAAGTTACTATAATCCCGATTCTGAGATAAGTAGCTAGAACTATCTATCGTTTACCCTGCCTCTTATAATCCTTTAAGCTCCGTCGTCGCTGCGCCTTCACTCGTGGACTAACTTGTTTACCGTGACAGCTATATATGTCTTCCAGGACTATATCTACAACAACGCTAGATATCCTCTTACCTTAGGAAAGTAGGTTCGGGAGATTTAGATCCTCCTGTAGATCAATACGTTTTTGCTCTAAATAATAGTAAAGAAGAATCCTCGCCGCTTGGAGCTTAAACAGATCCACAGCACATTCATGCTCAATAGTCTTAGCACAACGAAGGCTCCTAAGCACATTCTCCACTACCGAGCTACTAGTAGTTAGATTGCTTAAGGGAACACGATCCCAGAGGCCGTCCTGTCCCTAACTATAGTAAAAAGACTCTATAAAGTGTACTACATCTCCTTAAAGAAAAGAGTTACTAAGCTTAATAATTTCTCCTGCATTCTTAAGCCCACGCGGAGAACTGCCTCTGTATAGAGAGTCTAGCCGTCTCAAATCGCGAAGGTAACGAGTGGGCGGGGGCGACGATGCCGACCATGCATACATACTATTATGTACTGGGCTTAGGCTCTAGTTCGAGGAAGCCTGGGACGGTGACGCTAAAGAGAATTTGGTGTAAGGTTCCGCTTAAGAGGACCTAGGTAGAGGAGTCTCCGCCACATTATCTATAATCGTGTTTGTCAGCTCGTTCAAGTCAGCCGCTGTAGTATTTTCAGACGTTGGAAGCGTTAGAATATAGGACATAGAGCAGCTTGCTGTCGGCACTACGGCGGTATCTTCACCGCGGTCTAACATCTCCGTATTAACACTTGCAGCCTGCTCATAAGGAGATAGGTGATCTTCTAGCGTAGTGTAATTAGCAACGAGGCCACCGCTATCCGCTGTTTCCGGTGTGGTTAGTCGAGGAGCAGAACCCGCGGGGTGTGACTGCCAGTCGCCTATAGCAGGGAGAGCGTCTGACGGCTGGGCATTCGCAGTGATAGGTAGGTGAGATGGGGACTTGTCTAGAGTAGCTTAAGGTGTTTCGCAGGCAGGCGAAGCGGGTGGGCCACGATCGAGAGACAGTTTATGTAGCAGAAGCTTTAACTAGACGTAGTCTAGATCCTCAGCTTCCGCAACCGCAAGCAGAGACAGGAAAGCCCTAACTAAGGAAATAAATTATAAAGTTAGCAAAATTGTTAGCAGGATACCTATTATACCCCCTCTTCTCTTATTTAAGCACGCGCATGGCTTAGGAGCGACTTATTAGCGTTGGAATCCTGCTTAGTGTAAGTACTAGTCGCGTTAAGGTGAGGTTTACCCACCAGAAAGACGTAGCGCATAACGTTAAAAAGCAGATGTGTTTAAAATAGCAATATAGAAAAGATCTAAGATAAAATGTCCTTAATTAGAAATTGTAAAGTAGAAAGAGAGAGAAGCGGACGCACAGCACGAGGCTAGAAGGGGTAGAAGGACCCAGACGTACTATCCTTAACAGAGCAAAACGGGGGCCCGTTTTGTGCTGGGGCCCGTTTTATGCATGGCCGTTTGGCTTGCGCCAAAATATGCTGCACAGAGCGCTATGTGTTTGGATCACCTAGACCAGAATTGGACGGTCAATGCGCTGTGTTACTGTACAATCCATGCGAGGGATCTATAGTAATAATAGACCGAAATATTATTGTTTCTAACCCTTCATGGTGCTCTAAAAAGGTCCAGAGTCTCCTCTGAATCGTCAAATACCTAGAGTTTCGGATCGTCGAAGCCAGTGGCGCATATGTCGCCTGGTGTTATATGGTGGCAGCGGATTGCGGAACATTATTTACGGACTAGCCGGGATAGCCAAGCGCAAAATTTACTTCGCGCTGCCCCGCTAATAATGCTTTGTTGTCTGATTTGAGGTTATGACTATGCTTATGTGATATGCCGACGGCGCTGTCAGAGTTGATATTGTTGCGCTAACCATCCACGTTTCTGCCGGAAGCTGAAACATGTTGCATAATCGCTATTAGTTACTGTATTGTACAGTATAGTACTATAGCACTATTAATTTGTAAAAAAAAGATTTAATAAACATGTTAATACAAACTTATTAATAATAATTTATTAACAAAAACTTATTAATAGGAATATTTTAATAAAAGTAGATTAATAAAATTAGATTAATAAATGTGACGATCGTGGGACTTGCTGTGATCTGGGCATCGTCACAAGGGCGATGGATGGCAGCTACCACGCTGAGATGGCAGCTACTACACTGAGAGGGTAGTCGCAGCATTGAGATGGCAGTTACTAGATAGCGGCAGACTTAACGCCGCCTGCTCGGCCCTCTCGATCCCTTTCTCTTCTTTAGCTTTGAGTCTTTGTACATAGCGCCAATCCACCAGCCGCAAGGCTGCATTATCGCTGGCCGTTACAATAAAAATAGATTGATAAAAATGGATTGATAAAAATAGATTAATAAAAATATATTGATAAAAATAGATGTTAATAAATATATGTTGTGATAGAAATATGTAAAACAGGAAATAAATACAGTAAAGATATACTAGAACTAGGAGATTCGCAAGAATCGCTAGAGATTTCCTCAAAGAATCGCTAAAGATTCACAAGGATCGCTAGAGATTCGCAAGGATCGCCAGAGATTCACAAGGATCGCTAGAGATTCGCAAGGATCGCTAGAGATTCACAAGGATCGCTAGAGATTCGCAAGGATCGCTAGAGATTC
>ML976740.1:76596-100766 GCA_010015655.1 Bimuria novae-zelandiae CBS 107.79
AGAGATTCACAAGGATCGCTAGAGATTCGCAAGGATCGCTAGAGATTCACAAGGATCGCTAGAGATTCGCAAGGATCGCTAGAGATTCGCAAGGATCGCTAGAGATTCGCAAGGATCGCTAGAGATTCGCAAGGATCGCTAGAGATTTGCAAATATCGCTAGAGATTTCCTTAAACAATCGCTAAAGATTCGCAAGGATCGCTAGAGATTCGCAAGGATCGTCCTCAGCTAGAGCCGGCGCTGGCTCCGGCGCTGGCTCAGGGTCTGGAGTTGGTGGCGACGGCTTCTTACCTTTCTTCTTCTTCCCCTTCTTGCCAGTCAACGCGGAAGTGCCCCAGCCATCGTCCGCTCTCGCAATAAAAGTAGCGCGTTTCTTTTTTTTCTTGCTATTAGTATTACTAAATAAAAATAACCGTGGGCCTTCTTCCTCCTTTACCTCGTCAGGCTTAGGTGCAGGTTCCATTACTAGGTCTTCTATAATAGTTGCGACGCACTTCTTGTTCCTTTGCGCGTTGCTACCAAAATGGAAGCCCCATCCATTAGATGCGGGTGGATGTTCTTCGGCTATCGGGGCTAGGTCCGTAGGTACAGCATTAAACGCGCCAAATTTAGAGTTAATAGGATCTTCGGCAGGTAGCATGCTCTTCGATAGAGGCCTCTTAAATAGGAGGTTCTTCGACAGGAAGGTCTCTAATAGGATAATCTTAGGTAGGATGCTTTTCTATAGACAGCTCTAGAGCAGAACGCTCTTCGGCAGGAGTTTCTTCAATAGTAAAGGCCTCTTGCAACTAAGCTTCTTTAATAAGTAAGTCTTGGACGTTAGGAGTACACTCTTTGGCAAGTGTTTCGTTAACAGCATAGCACTCTTCTGGCTAGGCTTCTTCGATGGGTAAGTCTTGGACGCCAGGAGTACACTCTTTAGCAAGTGTTTTATCGACAGTATAGCACTCTTCTAGCTGGGCTTCTTCGATAGGTGAGTCTTGGACGCCAGGAGTACACTCTTTAGAAATCCCTAGAACGGGCTCCCTCTCTATGTTAAGCATGCGCGAGACCTTGTTGTTGTAAAGCTCCACCACATATTTTGCCATGACTTTAGCCAGAGCGATATTGTTAATGCGGTCGAAGAAGTTATTCCTTGCAAATACTGTGTAATCTTCTTTAAATGCAGTTTTGGCTTTCCCGCCCAAGTAGTTATAGAACTAGGGGTTATTACACAGGAGTTTTGAGAAATCTCCCTTAATAGCTTCAACGACGTCGAAGATGTTTATCTCAGCGCCAAAGCGTTCGATTTTGTGCTTTGCCAGTTGCTGTAGACCGAATAGGCCATATTTATTCGCCGCTGTGTAGGCTAAAACGGCTCTCTTAAAATTAGTATTTGCTTCCGGGACTAGAGACATTTCTTTGTTATTAAGCATTTAGTAAAGACCAGTGTAAAGGTAGTAAACCAGTACATAACCGGTACTTTCGTCCACATCGGGTAAATGTATACCCCCCCCCCCCCCCAAGAGCGGCAAGAGGCGACTAAATCGAGATTTTGCAAGTAGTCTTGCGGGACGTAGTACGTTTTATGTTCCGGGCCGATACTAAGTGCGACAGGACGGCTTGTGTAAGGACTATACCACAATTAGTCTAATATACAAGCGCTGAAAGTGAACAGAAACAGGATGTCTAATAAGGTCGTAGGCCGGAGAGCTGTGGATTATGGACTAGAAGTTAACTCTATAGACTGCTCTCCTAATAGAGGCTCCGTGGTGGCAACCGGCTGCTGCTTTTTGGTGTGTTTCTTTTTAGCCATTGAGAACGCTAATGCAGAGAACTCGCTGAAGCTCAAGAAAGTAATTAATTAAGGCAGTTTACATGTGAATGCAGGGACACTTTAAGTCTATATGCTGAGTGAGCTGGGCCACGTGCCAAGTAACACGTCCGAGCGCCCATCCAGTCCTACAATTACTGGAGTACCCCGCCGATGGAAACCACTTAGCGCCTGCCACGTCAACCAGGGAAAATGTTTGGCGCCTCGACGCTATGCCATGTCTTGTGGAGCGAAATGCAATGCGCGGATTTGCAAAACAACCTATAAGAAAGACCTCCGTCGAGGTATACTTACAACGTACAGCACCTTGCGTGGCAAAGGGACCAGCTCGTCCTGCTTCCCCTAGACTCTCGAAGCCGCGGGGCAATACCGCTAAGCAGGGAGAGGATAGGTCTTCTATATTTGCGCGGGAAAGACAGCGTGCGGCTATCAAACTACGTGGCCTCAGGCTTATTCCCCGGTAATTAGAGTTGCCATTGGCACTGATATTACTATGGGCCAACGCTCGCTCTATAGCATTAACGTACCGGGCAAGCGAGTCGCCCGGGCAAGCGAGTCGCCCGGGCAAGCGAATTGCCCACCCCACCAATTTTCGCGCCTTTGTAGCGACACACTCTCGCATTATCTCTTTCTCCGAGACTCCTCGCCCACCCCGTTCTACATGTACAGATAACAATACACGTGCGATCTCCACACAGCGCCTTGAGGAAGCATGAGCAAGACATGCTGAGAAGGAGGATAAATTGGCTGATACTATACTAGCAGCCTCGATTTATGCAGCGCGCAATGAGACGGTACCATGGACCTCATGCGCATGTTGCTGCCAGTGCATCTTGTGCTCAATGTCGATCTGGCAGAGGCCGCACCTAAGGAGATCTCCGTCCCGTACATTTGCTAGGTGTCTTCTCATAAAATGTTTGCTAAGATCGCCTGGGGTATGAAACGAGTGTGTGCGCTTAGCTGTCGGCAATTTCTTGTTGCCTAGGCATACAAAACATATCCTCGGCCTCTTCTCCTTGTATACCGACACCTTGGCTGCTTCTAACTCTTTATTAACCTTGCGCTGTAACTCCTCTTCCCTAGTAACCAGTGGTACGACATGCCCCTTTAATTGCTTTAGTTGAGAAAGGTGTATTCCACCCTCTTTAATTCCGCAGTAATCTATGACGGCACGGATGGCCCTATTGCGCCGGCTAACTTCCTCTTGTAGGGATGTTCCTGGTTAGGTCAGGACGGCGTCAACCAATGCTTTCTGGGCCGGGAGCATAGCGTCACAAGACATCGCCGCTGCCGCAACGTCTTTGGCTTTGATGCCAGCAAGCTGTTGCTCAACATCGCGCACGGGTTGCTCGTACTCCTAGCGCTCTTTAATCTCCTGAAGAAGAGCATGCCGCAATCGCTGCCTTGTCTGGTTGATCTTGCGGTTAAGCGCTTGGTAGCGCGGATGTCTTGTTGTGTTTCCAACGCTACGTTTAAGTCGCTCCCGCTCCGCTAGTAGCGAGCGAACGATAAGATAATTGTTTACCAATGCCGATTGCTCCGGTGTGAGGCTCCTTGGCCTTCGGGCGTCGATCGATCGACTCATTGTGCAAGCCGCTCGCATTAACGCGTCCTGTGGTTGTATGCCTCGTACCACCGCCTGTGTATCTACCGTGACACGTCGCGACAGGTAGTGTTTTAAGAACGTCCGTATGTTGGCATGTCCCATCATTAGGTTTTGCATAGCCTCGCTAACGTTGCCTATACATATGTTAGATCTAGATCTGCTACGACTGGTAGTAGAGGCTAATATTACTATTCTTGTTAAATGCCTTGCCTCCAGCGTAGCGTAGTGAATAGGGCCGGGTGACCTGTGCAAAACCTGTAATTTCCCTAAGGGTTTTAATCTAAGGCCGTAACGTAGAGTCTAGGAGATATTTATCCTTAGAGATAACCTAGCCTTCTGGAGTCCTTTCTGCCACGCGGAAGACGGGAATGTCATCTAGTTTTTAATTAAGACGCAATAGGAGCTTATTACGCTCTAGTAAGATAGAGAGCCTGCTCAGCTCTTCCGGAGATGTCAGATTGTACGCAGCAAACGCCCTATCGTGGAAGAGCATCCCGAGTAGGAACACGTGGGGGCTAAAGGTAAGGGTCTCGTTATAGATAATTTCAGGAATAGGGAAAGTGTTCCTAACCAAATTATTAGTATATCTATAAGACAAATAGATCTTAGAAGAAATAAACTTGCATATCTTTAATCCTAAGGAACTCCTTTGTGAATTCAAAGGTTAGTTTAAGTAATACTCGATGAGGCCCACCCTCTAGATCCCGGAGTAGCGTAACCTGGACATGCCGATAGCAGAGGCTAAGAAGAGCTTTTGGCTGATTTGCTGTGAAACTGCCGAGTTGTAGGTAGACTTGGGTTTGTATCCAATAGCGTCCGTGGGAATATTGCTTTTTAGTTGTTACAAGGTTTGTCTCTAGGACTTGAGCGAGGTCCTCCACGTACATACAGGCCTTGTCTCGGCCTATCTTCTTTAAGCCGTGCTTTTTAGCTAGCTTTCGTAACACCTGCGATACAGCTTAGACGTGCTATAGGGTGAAGAAGGTATGCAAGAGGCACGACAGACCTTATGCATGCTCTAGTTCATCTTCCCGTCTAGCTTAAGACTTGTTGCTCTCTTGTATACGAGGCGGTACACCTTCTAGTACGTCCCAAGGGAGCTGGCGAACCGAATACCCTGGCGTTTCTGACCTCCCTTTCCTTGACGCTGATCGAGTAGCCAGTTAAAGAAGGTGTATAGGGTGCCGACGGACACGGTCGTATGGGAGCGGAGGTCTGTTCTTCCTAGGTAGGTCCAGCACCTATCTTGTGTTAGCATTGCATTTCTTAGTCTAAAGAGTAGGAGCATGTGACTTACTGGTTCTATTGGTCTTTGATACGATCTAGTAGACGGGTACTGCTCTCCTTATAGTCCTCCTTGGTGTACTCTCTTTCGTCAAACGTTTCTAGCATGCTAGTGTAGTGCTGAGGCGGATAATTCTTATTAGCAAAGAGCCATGCTTAGTCCTCTACCTCTTCGCCTTGCTTGCCATTCACGTTACTGCACGTTTCGTCGTCGGTGAGGTCCGTGTCTGACGTGACACTGCCGTCGGCATTAGACTCGGTATATTCGCTCTCGTCGGAGGAATCGTGGATGGGTAGACGGCGTCGCATGTTGCGTCGGTGCGGGGGGTGCATGTGCGTATCGGATGATAGGTATCGGATGATAGGTATCGGATGATAGGTATCGGATGATAGGTATCGGATGATAGGTATCGGATGATAGGTATCGGATGATAGGTATCGGATGATAGGTAGGGCGGCTAGTTGAGTATATGAGCGAGAGAAGAGGCGGTCCTTGCTGGTGGTTCTGTGAAGGGCGAGGAAACCGCTTTAAGTACGCCGCCGGTAGGGCGGCCTCGGCTTGGGTCAGCATGCTGCTGGTGATAAGAATAGCAAGTGGTGTCGAAAGCTGCGCCCTACCCTCGCGTTCCTGGCAGCAGGGGTGCCGCAATCCGCCGCTTGGGCGAGAGCGCGGACGAGAGTGCCATGGCGATGGCGATGAGATATCCGTGCGAGGGAAAGGAGAGCGCGTGGTGTTTTAAAACGCAGGATGCAATGTGATCTGGGCGCCGTTAGATTGTGGATGCGTGTCGAAAGCTCTGCTGCTGAGCTTCCTCGAAGTTGGGGTGGGAGCACGACTACGCTAGCTGAAGTGGGTAATCCGGAGAGCACGTGCGCCCGAGCTGTCCAGGGCATCAGTAGGGAGGTTTAGTGGCAAGTCAGCGCTAGAAAACGGCAGCACGGGCACCCGAAAACGGCAGCCAAAACGCCGTCGGATTGTTTAAGGTAGTTAACTAAATGGGTAAGTAAATAAGCACTTTTAGACTAACCTAGTATTAAATAGTTATTATCTTACTACTTACTTTATACCTTATAATACTATTTAGTATAATCGTATAGTTAGCCGCTAGCTTCTTAAGGAACCTAATATTTAAATTAACTATAAGTAATATATACTTAAGTAGTTAGATATAATACTAATTAACTATAAATAAGATAGTATTATCCTAACACGGGATGCTACTATAGGAATTAATCTTAAGTATTAAGTAAATACTAACTAACGTAACAGGCTTATAGAAATAGCTATTATATAATATACTTATTATTTCTTATAGCAATCCACTTAGTGTCGAACCTATAAAAAGAACTTAGTAAAAATAGAAAAGCAGCTTCGCTATTAAGCACTACTATTATAAGAGTAATAGTTAACTTACCCTAAACTTGTCTCTCGTAAGAACCTCGCGAAAGTAGGTCTAGAAATTAATACTATAAAAGTTATTATATTTATAATTAATGCTCGTTAGAAGGAAATAGTTATGAATTATATTAGTATTTATAAGGTAAAGAGGTTAATCTAAGACCACAGGGAGACACTAGGCTAGATATACCTACTAAACCTAGAGAAAGAACTCTGCTAGCTTCTTATAAAGAAGTTACTATTCCTAGGCTACGCAAGTGCTACTCTAGCTTACTTCTTAAAAAAGGACTGAAACGTCTTACCTTTATACTATAATAGCGTTAATTATAATATTAAGTTGATTATAAATAATACGCTAACGTTAAGTCTATGTTAAGATCTATTAAGATCCAACATAATAAAAGGCGGGGTATCGGCACTTATTTATGCGCCCAAGCCAAGAACCCCTAACTTAGCTATAAGTTACGTAATAAGTCACGCGTCCTAGAAATATTAATAGACCTAGAAGCATTTTAGCACATAAGACCTTAAAATAAATAAGACTCTAGGACTTATAGGACAGGACTTCTATATAGAAACGCTAAAGATAGACCTTCTATTCTTTATGTTTAATCTAAGTTATTAATCTATTGTTTAAATTATACTCTAGCTCTAGTTAATTTATTTATCACTATATATTACCTTTAATACTAACGACCCTATTAATACGCGCGAGCCATTAATAACATTTACTTATTTTAATAATACTTTTACCTAAGAACTAATTCTAGTCTCCTTCAAGACTAGCTATCCCAAAGGGCTTAATATCTTAAACACCCTTAATATAAGTAAATATAAAACCCTTTTTAATGCTATAAATATCTCTAAGGAAGGCATTATTACTATTAAAAATAAAAGAAGCTACTATAGTGAATATAACTTCTTTTATAGTAAATATAAGTATATAGAATTCTGGATCCTGTAACCTATCTTATAGTTTTATAGAACAAAGGAAGAATAGGAAAAGGCTAATAAGAATATTTTTACCTTTACTTATATAAAAGGAGACGCTCATAAATAGATTAAACTATACCTTAATAGATAACTTGCTAGAGATAACATCGCTATAGACGTAACTAATAAAACTATAAAAGACTATAACAATTTTTATAAAAAAGTTAAGTAATACTTTAGAGTTACTAATAAGGTGGTTATTGCCGAACGCGCTATATAGAACCTTTAATAAACTTATTTTATAGTAGAATATAATACTAAATTTCGTAAGTACTTAAACTAAATCTAATAAAATAATATTAGTTTTATAATAATATATTATAAGGGACTAAAGAGATTAGTGCAAGAAGAACTGCTACGTAGTAGTATAAAGACTAATACTATAAAGACACTATTAGAAGGAGCTATTTAGATTAATAAAGACCAATATAAGTTAGAACGCGACCTACGATAGAGCTAGGGTAAGAAGAAAGCTAGTAGACCGCCTGCAACAAAGTTAACTATTAAAATAATACGTAAACGCCACGTCTAAAACAAAATAATTATAGCTACTAACTTATAGAAGGAGTCTAGTACTACCGCTAACTTAGCTCTTTAGAAATGGGAACAGGAAAGGTTTAAGGTCTTTAAAATCCTAATAATAATAACTATGTATAACTCATTAATAGAACTTAACTACTAAGAACCAAGACACGTACCTGCTTTATATATAGTAAACTAGGCCATATTGCCAGGAACTACAGATCTAAGAATAAGGTTATTAGATAGTTAAACATGCTAACTATTAATAATAAACTAGATAACAAAGAATAGCAGGTAATACCTACTATTAAGCCACTTAATAATAACTTAGAGTATTTAAACTTGCCTAACTAATAACTGTATAAAGACGCGAATAAAGGATTAGACGTAAAAGAAATTAAGCTAATTTAATAATCTCCTACGCCGTACCTAATGAGGAATAACTAGGTAAAGAGGACTATAAACGTCTTTAACTTCTTAGAATAATATTAACCACGTAAAAGAGACTTTAGATACATAGCTACTAAATAAACGCTAGCTATACGCTATCCTAAGCGAACTAATATAGTTAGTAAAAAAGACAGCGAATAGGCTAACGCATGCTACTAAAATAATACTAAGAAGAATTACCCTATTAAAGATCTAAAATATAAACTAAAGTATAACCTAGACTACTAAACCCCTCTATACGAACATCTACACTAGAGATTCTGTAGACAAGATTAATGTAATATCTACTTTTATATTAAATAATAAGGATATTTTCCTCTGTAATAATAATAATACCATTAAGAATAGTAGAATTCTCTAATCTTGCATTATAATGCCTACGTATAGAATAAGCGCGAGGTAAGATATTTTCTATAAATAAATAAGGCTAAAAATTAGATTCTATTACTACTAGTAAATAAACAGTGCATATTAAGGATCCAATAAAGGTGTTTATACCTTAACTATGGGTAATACATAGACTAAGAAAATAAATATAAATTTAATAAACCAATTAAGAGGGTAGTAATCCTAAAATTAAATTAGCTATAGATGGTAAAGCATCCTACGATAAGGCTAAGTAATAACTATACGATAAAAAGAAGGAGAGTTACCCTAAGCTAGTAAAAGCACCAATTAAGAAGATATCTTTTTTAGACCTAGACTTAGATAGGAAAACGCCTTTAAAGAACTAAATGCTATAAATAGCTAAGTATTAATTATGCTACTAGTATAGCTTAAAGGAATATAAATAAAGGTTATGCTAGACTTAGGGGCATAAGAGAACTATACGTTACAAAGTGCACTTAATAAAGCTAAACTCTACGAATATAAGAAGGCTATATTATATCTTATTATTATTATAAATAGATACCTCCTACTAAATACACCACGAATTAAATATAAGGTTAAAATAATACTTAGGATCTGTAAATATTAGGAAATAATTATTCTTAACATCCTTAATAAAGATAGTTATAATGTAGTACTAAAATTTGCCTAGTTAAGAAAGCATAACCCTATTATTAATTAAAAGTAAAGAACACTGTATTTTAAACGGTATAAATATGTATAATAAGTAAAATTTACGCATTAATAGAATATAATAGTAAATTAAAAAGCTATAAATAACTTAGTCTCCTAACTAAAAGTTAATAAACACGAAGCACCCTTACTAGACGCTAGCAGGAAATACTAGATTATAAAGAGGAAGAAGATAGACGACACACTTTATAAAATTCTAGAATACTATTAAGTATAGGATTATATGTTTACCAAGAAAGAAGGAAAAGCTAACCTTTTAAAATATTAACCTTAGGATCTCGCAATGGACCCAGAGAAAGGAAAACATCACCCTTTAGACTACTATATAGTAAGAGTAGGAAAGAACTCTAGTAAGAAAAAGAATTTATTAAGATAAACCTTAATAAAGGCTACATACAACCCTCGAATTTATTAGTAGCTATCCCCTTTATATTTATTATAAAGCAGGACGGCATACTATAACTATGCGTTAACTATTAAAAAATTAATAATATAATAATTCAAAATTAATACCTACTACTAAATATTTTAGAACTTATAGACTTACTATCAAGAGCTAAGATCTTTATAATAATATATCTATAAGATAGATATTACCTTATATAAATTAAAAAAAGGTAATAAGTAGAAGATAGCGTTTGGATCCTGTTATAGGCTATTTAAATATATAATTTTGCCTTTTAGACTTACTAACGAACTAGCGAACTTTTAAGTACTAGTTAATAAAATTTTTTATAATTATTTATAATTATTTATTATTGCATATATAGATAATATACTTGTCTTTTTAATAATAAAGTAGATTATTTCCCTTACATATAAATAGTATAAAAAATACTAGATAAAGTACACCTGAAAATTAAGCTAAAGAAGTGTAAATAGCACGTAACTAAACTTAAATTTTTAAGATATATTATTAGCGTAAAAGGAATTAAAGTTATACTTAATAAAATTAAATATATTATAAACTAGGTAACACATAAAATAGAAAAAAAAACTAAGAATTTTTAGGATTTTGTAAATTTAATAGACAGTTTATATAAGACTATAGGAAAGTTATAATACCTTTAACTAATCCTACTAAGAAGGAAACACTTTTTAAATAGACTAAAGAATATAAAGAATTATTTAAATGCCTAGTAAAAGCATGCACTATAGCACCAGTTCTTATCCACTTTAGACACAAAGAACTACTACGAATTAAAACGAACGTAAGGAACCTCGCAATCGGCGCATGCGCAAAGTAATAAAAGAATAGTAAATATAAGATAGTTAAAAATACTTAAATAGTATAAGTTTAAGATTATATATACTCTAGGGAAGGATAATAGACAAGCAGACACCCTTAGTAGGCGTAGTAACTTTATAGGAGAGAAGTGTGAGGACGAGCGCGAGCTCCTACATCGAAAGAGTAGATGAGGTAAGTTGGCTCTATTTCAGCTACACTAAGATGAGGAGATTGTAGGTACAAAGGTGTTAGATAGAACGAGTGCGTTGAGGTCGGATCTGCACAATCGAGCAGGGACCACAGCGCTTATCGTACTAGCCTAGGGGTTAAAACCAACCCAACAGAGTTAACAGAGAACAAGATATAATTATTACTAATTATTATACCTTATCGCACGCAAGTATCTTATTTAATAATTAAGAGTCTTACTGCCTTAACTAATATAAAATGGCGTAGCAACCTTATCGCGATCCCATAGTAACGCTAAGAGATTACACCAACTACACGGGATAGATAACGTAGCTACAAGCTAGGTGCGTTATTCACAATATCTAGGACAAAGTCAATCCAATAGCAACTGTCCCGTTAATAACGAAACTAGTAGCTATTAGAGCCCTAATAATCGCTAGATACGCAACAGCCGCGAACGTTAAAATCCTAATAAGATAGACTAAACTATTAGTAGCAGGACAAAAGGCGTTTAAGGAAGATCTTAAATACTATAAGATCCTCGTTAAACAATATAAGAACAATAGACACGAGTACAAGAAGGAACAAGCAAGCCTTTAATACATTGTGGCCTTTATCTAGTTAACTATATTGCTACACCTATTACGCACGTGCTGCCTTCTAGAGAAGTTACTATGCTAATAGATTACTAACCTAAAGTTAACAGTTAGAGTTAATAAATAAATTAAATAAGAACAAGCCCGCGATTAATACCTCGCCTTACTTAAACTAATAAGAAGCGCGTCGCAATAGGACACATAGCTAGCTAAGTATAACTAAGTAGCCACTAAGGCAGAGACATATCGAGTCGCCAAACTATTATAATTAAATGTAATTATAAAAGACTTCTTAGCAGCCGTAAATAAAGTTACTCCTATATAGTCTATAAACTTTTAAGACAATGGTCGATTTGCAGCTGGCATGAGCTAGAAGGAGATAATAAAACGCTTCTAAGAATATATAATAATAAACTATCCCCTTAGATTAGGGAAATATAAAGTAGCCTTTATGTCTAATAATGCATCGTATCTCGCTAAAGGTAGTGTAACTACTTAAAGTAATAGTAAGGACGCCTCCTATGCTAAAAGCGCGCTATCTAATAAAAACTAGGGCAGACCCTGTAATTAACGTATAGCTAGTAAAAATGCCAAACTTAAGCGGCCTTTAGATTAAGAGCTAGCTATAACAGCGGGAGTAAAATGCCCTGCCTGTGGACAACGCCATAGTATTAGGGATTGCTATTATGTCAACCTAGACTAAGCTCCTAAATAGTGGAAACTAAATAAGACTATAAGCGAGCTTATTAAATTTAAGCGTAAGAATAACGCAACGTTCTAAGGGCTAATCCACGAATAGAGTAGAACCTAATTACGAACGCTAATTCTTAAATAATTATATACTCTAACGCGAGAGATCCTTAACAAGTGACTAAAGGGGTAAAGAATATTAAAAGTTAACGCCGCGTTTACCTCGGCGCCTGTTAAGATAGAAATTAACGACTACCTATTAAAGAAATTGTTTATCCTCGACTTAGGATTAACCTGCCATATTACGAACAACCCTGACCGCATCTATAACTTCCGTCCTCCTATGCCCGGAGACTATATATAGGCTGGGAATACGAAGATATGGATAAAAGGATACAGCTCTATTAATCTAACCCTAAAAAGTTAGTCTAGAATAACTAAATTAGTCCTGCACGACGTGGCTATCTACCCTAACCTACTATATAATCTGGTCTCTTTTTAACTACTAAAATAAAGAGGAATCTAGTAGGATATACAAATAGACCTAACTATTCTAAGAGGACTAGATAATATAATTATTAGGAATCTTACCAAGATCCACGGCTAGTAGGTACTCAAGTACAACCCACTACTACCTGCCTTATATCATGCACGCAAGATTACCTCCTAAACGAAAAGAGTACTATAGAAAGCATTAGCCATGCTCTGGCACAAGAGACTAGGACACCCTAGACTGGTAGCAATTAAGCACCTAGTGCAGCAAGCTAAGGGGGTGCGCGTAAAAGGGATCACGATAGTTAAGTGTAACTCCTGTAGTAGAGCGAAATTAAAACGACAGATTAGCCGCGCGCCACGGATTAACGCTAAAGGACCTAGAGAGAGGCTAACTATCAATTTCTATATATACAAAACGCAAAGCGTCACCAAAGAAAAGAGCTAAATATTAATTACTAACAAATTCTCAGGACTATAATAGGACTTTTACTTCACAGACAATAGAATAGCAAAATTAATTATTAAGATCCTTTTAACCTTCCTCCTATTCCTTAAGAACCACTACAACATAACAGTTAAAACTATCGAGGCAGACAATAAAATTACCATAGTTAAACTAGAAGTAGAACGTTAGTTAGCAACCTAAGGAATTATTATCGAGCCTTCGGCCCTAGACACCTAAGCTTAAAACGGAGGTGCCGAACGCTTAGGAGGTGTAAACAAAGAGAAATCACGCGCAATACGACTTAACGCCAACCTATCTTAGGAACTATAGCCTAAAGTTATAAGGGCTGTAGTATACCTCTATAATTAAACACTAAATTACGCGAACAACTAGAAGACGCTATATAAAATATTCTTTATACAAGTCGCGTTTAGTAATAGGATCGTAACTTTACTACAAAAACCCAATCTCGCTTACCTAAAGGCGTATGGCTGCAAAGCCTTTACAATAACTGACAACACTCACTAAGGCAAATCACGTTTGCAACGCCTCGATCCAAAAGCTTAGATTAGCTATCTTATTAGATACCGATCCTTAAATATCTATCGTATTTAGATACCATTACTCGCCAAGGTGATTAGCACCCGAGACGTCGTCTTTAACAAGTAGTCTATATTTAACAAGAAGACTAAAGATCTAATAAATAACCTTATGTATAACACGCTAAAAGAAATAGCCACGCATGTAAGGACTATTAAACTACCAACTCTTATTTAGCAACTAGAAACGGAGTCCTTCTATAAGGATGAGGCCGCTGAGGACTTTCTAGACCATTAAGGCAAAGTAGACCCGCCAGGCTACTATTAAGGGAGGAAAATTAGAGATAGTTACCTAACTTCTCTGTCTACACCGCCACCTGCAGCATTACTTGCTCAGTTAATAGCTAGAAATAAATCTAAAGTAATATATCATAGGTCGCCTAAGACTGCCCCCTGGGCAGCAGCCTTCATGGCAGGAACCCAAGCCGGCCACGTTAGGAAATACAGAGGGAATATTATAGATAAGGCAAAGATAATAAGAATGCTCGCTAAAGGCTTAAAGCCCTATTAAAGTTAACTCCTACCTCTGCCAACGTGCCGTACTAAGCTTAAGGACCACCTAATAGGTGAACTATTTAAAGAAGTAGAACAGGCCCATCTTGCAAGCCATTAATAAATAAAATCATAGTTAGAGGTACTAATAAAGAAGATTAAGTTGATAGGACAACAGATCCTTAACTATATATAGGTATACACCTACAAACTTAATAAGCACTATCGCTTGCTAAAGTGCAAGGCGCGACTGGTTATCTATAGTAATTAATAATAAAATATTACCTTGCAGGACACTTACGCAGCCACGCTTGCCAGCTAGTTATTTTAAATACTAATGGCAATTACAGCCCACCACGACTTAGAGCTTAAATAATACGACGTCACGAACGCCTTTATCCATGCAACGATAGATTAAGAAGTATACATGAGAATGCCCCACGGCTATCGAAAACCTGGAACGATCCTCTAAGTTAATAAGGCTCTGTATAGTCTACGGATCTCACCACTCCTCTGGCAGAGAGAATTCACTATAACACTTAAAGCTCTTAACTTCTAAACTATGCCTTACGAGCCATGCTACCTTATTAAAGACAGAATTATTATCTTCTTCTACGTTAACGATATTATAGTAGCGTATTACAAGCAGAAAGAGCAAGAAGCCTAGCAAATAATTAAGCGCCTACGGGAGAAATATATCTTTACTAGAGAAAACGACCTTTAGTGGTTTCTTAGCGTAGAGGTTATTAGGGACTAAAGTTACTAGAAGATCTAACTCTCTTAAGCCGTATACGTAGAGAAGATTAGTTAACTGGTTAATAGGAAAGATATCCGTCACGATACCCTAATAGCTACTACTAAGTTAAAGCCTCGAACAGGCTTAGCAACACCCTTAGAAATTAATAAATACTAACGTAAAATTAGATCACTTCTGTTCGCGATAGTAACGACCTAACCAGACATCGCCTTTATAACCTTAAGACTAGCTCGGTTCCTGTCAAATCTAGGCTCCGAATATCACAATGCCGCCAATCAAGTACTACTATACTTATCTAGCACCAGATGGAGAGCACTGTAACTTAGAGAGGGCAACTACCTTTAAGTAGCTAGCGATGCTTTATTTACTAATAACATACAAGACAGAAAGAGCTCGCAAGGATACGCTATTAAGCTATTTAATAGACTTATTACCTAGAGAGCAAACAAACAAGACACTATTATAATCTTAATAACTAAAGTAGAGCTTCTCGCCTTATCACAAGTAGCTAAGGAAGCAATCTTTATTTTACAACTATTAAACAAACTATAGATTAAACTACTTTTATTGTTAATTACTATCTAATACGATAACAAGTAAACTATTCGACTAGTAACTAAGGAGATATCCAAGCTCCAGACTAAACTACGACACGTCGACATTTACAATCACTGGCTAAGACAGGAAGTCTCTACTGGAAAGATAAAGGTGGAGTACGTGTAATTAGTAGATATAATTGCCAACGGCTTTATAAAGGTCCTCCTAGTTAACAAGTGGGAAAGGTTCCTAACTCAACTTAGACTAGTAGAAGTAGAGAGATCTAAGATAACAAATAAAGCGCCTCTTAAGAAAATTTAGAAATAACTTAAAGACCTTGCGCTCGCATAATAAGAAACTATAATATAATCTAGCCTACAAGGATTTCTAAGCTAAGGGGGTGTGTTAGATAGAACAAGTGCGTTAAGGTCGGATCTGCACAATTGAGCAGGGACTACAGCGCTTATCGTACTAGCCCAGGGGTTAAAACCAACCTAACAGAGTTGACAGAGAACAAGATACAATTATCACCAATCATCATACCTTATCGCACGCAAGCATCTTATCTGACAAAAGGTCTGCAGCGCTTTTATGCGCGGTGGTTCGGAGCGGGATAACTCTTCGGGCGCTTGCGTGTGCGGCAGTCGCGCTCGGGCGCGTAGGGCAGTCGCGCTCGGGCGCGAGGTCATGTGACTAGCCAGCGTACTGGGTCGTCCGTCGTCCAGGATACAGGCCAGCCGACTGGTCAAAAAGCCAAGCCGACTGGTGGGGTCCAAGCGCCCTTGTGCCAAGCAGTTGGCTTGGCCCAGCAACCTAAGCGACAGGTCGGCTAAGCTTAACTAATAAAATTTTTTTACTTTTTATTACACAACTTACACCTACTTCTCTACATAAAAAATCTACTACAACATCTATCATGGATAAATTTACTCTGCTAGACATTAAAGACGCTTCTTTGCAGCAAGTCAGCTAGGAGATTGAAGAGTTTGATGCAGTTGCATTAGAGGAAGAGGTAAATTAAGATAAATACGTTGCAAACATGTTCTGAATGTGTTCATAATGTACAGGAATCTATTCCGGAGCCAATTCTGCTTACCACTGCGCAATTTGGATCTTTAATCACTACAGATCTTGAATTTGCACTAGAATTACCTGAATATCCAACTACTCATAAGAATGGATATACATATTGTGTTAATACTACAAAAGTTACGGATATCAAGCACGCCTTAGTAAGTACATGCAATCGTGTTACTAACATGTTCGGAACGTGTTCTGATTGTAGTTTAGGTGCAATATAGCTGGAGCCAAATCCACAGCCCTACAACAGCAACCTCGCCTTTCTTAAATCAAGCTCGAGGAAAGAAATGGAAGATGCGTTGTAGTGGGGTTCTCTGTTGCGAATATCTTCATAACACATTACGAGCGCTATCACACTTAACTGTAACTGAACAAACATGGGCTTTAATCCAAGACCTCCGTGAGAGTATTGATAGCTCCGACCCAGATCCAATCCGACGAGATACAAACGCGTTTGTAACGTGTTCAATACATATTACAAAGATACTAAATATTGAATATAGCTTATTCCGAAGCCTACAAAGAAGGTTTCAGCAAGGTATTGCATGTGTATCTCAGCATGCAACATGCCAATTAGAATTGCGTTCAACGAAACAGACAGTAAGTGAATAATATAACTTATAGCACGTTCTCAACGGATTCTGAACACGTTAGGATTTGAATGGGCAGGTACAATACTATATATGCTGCCGGAACTACGCTGTACAACATACGACCCCTCATTTGCTAAAGCCATTATCGGCTATTACAAGATATAACATTTCCTATTTACAGGAATTACTGTCTTCTAGCAACAGAACAAACAGCACTAATACTAGTTGCTATATTGTTGAACAGCGAAGCTGTAGGAGGAAGACTTGTGGTAGGCTCTTTAACGTTTTCCCAACGTTTTCTCAACATCTTCCCAATACATCCTTAATGTATTGTCAATGCGTTTCTAACGTGTTGGGTAGGCGTTGATCATCCACAAGGAGTTGGAAAACTTATCGTTACACCCTGTAACGTTGTTTTCTATATATTTATTCCAGAGGACCTTATCACTACACCATACGTTCTTTTAACTTCATTTGGAGAGCATTCACATCCACCACCGCCACCAAACAAGCCACCAGAGTCTATTATTTAAGAGATAGTAGAGCTAGTAAATTGCGCAAGAGATCCTGGGCTAACAACTGGTAAAACTCTTTGTAACAGGTTTAGATTATGTTCCTAACATCATTATAGGCTCATTCCTTCGCAGTCCTTTACTAGAACAATACTGCCGTTAGAACAATGCAAGGACTCTCTCCAACCTTCACATATCCTTTAATAATCTTGATCGAATATCATCCATTATACGTAAGCAACAGATTACGTATTGGCCAGAGGGAAAGGATTTTGCAGGTGTAGTATTTGAGTATGAGCAAAGGCATAAGAACGCGATAGATGTAGACACAACCGCTTTAGAACATGTTATAAACAACTTGCTAACCTATTTTAGGGTTACATCCAAGGCATATACAATAACTCCTCAGGAGTTCAAATTATTTGCTTTATGAAAGGACAAGCTAAAATCCTTATACAACAAGAGACTTTCGAAGTTGATGTTTCTTTTAAGAGGATTAAGCAACGTAACCTTAACGAGATAATTATTAGAAAGTTTTTAAGGCAACATGGAAAAAGTAATTATTTTATTTTACTTTTCTTAACCTGTTAATAATATATCTCTAACATGTTCTAGTTATTACACTTGATCGAGTGTATCTTGAAAACCAAGATAAGGAAAGCTACTTCAAGGCGTTCCAAAGACTTTTTAATCATGTTACGAAAGTCTTAGGCCAAAGGCTATCTTGGTCTCACATTTCTCCTTGTCAGGATCACAGTTTCACGGCAATTGCCCTTGATATGCATGGCGGTCAATTCCTAGGTAAGTATTAGCTCTCAACGTGTTTGTAACGTACCCTGAATGTGTTGTGAAAGGGTTTGGAAAATATCTACAATCAATTGACCCACAAGCTCGACCACCTGCATGGCATATACAAAGAACAGTAATATTCTGCCTTATCCACTTCTTTAGAAGTATAAATACGCTTGCAGCTGGAAATTATGAGCTTTAGATGCGGATGAAGTCATTATTATCCTGCTAAAGTCGAACTGACTATAACCACCTTTGTCAATTATTAATTGGTAAGTAACTAATTCTGAATATGTACAGAACATCTTATTAACGTGTTCCAGACCATGAAGATGGCCCTATTAAAGAGTGGGCGAGACATAAGCGTCACCCACTTATTGCTGGAGGGATTAACGAAGCATGTTCGTTTATGAAACCTAAAGTATTTTCAGTTCTACGCCATCATACAAATGCTGTTGAGCAAAGTGCAAATAAGTCAAATGTTACAGGCAAGAAGCTGAAAATTTTAGCAGCAATCCTAAAGTAACATGTCTCTAACTTGTTCTTAACATGTTGCTAACATAATCATAGTGGAGAAAAACTCGACCGACGGGATGTTGAGCAGTTTAATGCTCGGCAAGGCTTTGGAATATTTCATATTCAAAGGGACACATCTCTTGAGGCTCGATTTCAGCAGTCACATGCTCGTGAGAGTATGTATTATTCATAGAACACGTTTCAAACACGTGGAGAACAGGTTTAACACAATATTAGAACGGCGACGCGTCCAAACTCTTACAGAACTGCAAGAAGCTATAGCTAGTCCAGATACAGTCTTGCATAGAGCATCTTCAAGCGGTATTGTACGACGTAGGAGCTCACGGCATAGCTCACGAGCTAGTTCTTCTTCAAGATCGAGTTCACAAAGACCACATATAAGGTAAGAACAACACCTTGAGAACACCTCCATAATGAGATACTAACACGTTGTAGCACAGTGAAGCGCATGTCCCAGCAAGAGATGGAGGAGCAAAGGCAGCGAATTAAACTAGAAATGCTTAAAACTTAGCTTAAAGCGCAGCAGCAGGCTATTAAGGAAAAGGAACTAGATCTGCTAGAAAGATAGCAGTAGTTATAGCTTAATAACTAATGTAGTTAGAACATGTAATTTTTTATTAGTTAAGCTTAGCTAACCTATTACTTAGTTACTAGACTAAGCTAACTGCTTGGCACAAGGGCGCTTGGACCCCACCAGTCGGCTTGGCTTTTTGACCAGTCGGCCGACCTGTAGGCTCAAGACCATGGGACACCGTGGGACCACGTGACCCCGATCACGTGACGTCCCAGAGAATCCCATGAGATCCCACAACGCCAGGATATGGGACAACGTGGGATTCTATAAGACAAGGAGAATATATATACAAGACGGTTTCCTTTATTATACTCCTTATAGTTAACTTACATATCTTCTATGCGAGTACGTTCTCCTATATAAACTAATAGTTATCTTACTTTATTATAAAATTAGATTATTTAGCCTTGCGCTAAGTGTCGCATTAACTTATACTACTAAATAATTTATAAAGTACTATAATACCCTACTGCCCTAACCCGGATCGGAACAAGGTGTGAGCGCCTCATAACATTAAATAACATTTTCCTTATATAGCTTATTAGCGTGCCTTAGTTTAGCTATTTTTACTTTTTTAACCTTTTTTACTTTTTCTTTTTATTATTTAACTTGCTTACGTTAACGTGCTTACTTTACCTTATAAGGAGACTAGAATATAGCTTTACTATAATACTTCTTATAATACTAAAGGTTAAAAATGTAACAGGAACAATCGCTCGTCGACACGAGAACCCTTGGCCAGTCAAGACAGGATTCGAGATCATCCGAAAACCGACACTCATCCTTATCGGACCAATTTCGGATCTATCAGATCGATGGGGAACTACAGATCCGATTCGGACCTATTTCAGATCTATCAGACCGACGGTCAACCTATGGCAGATATGTGCTAGCTAGCTATCTAAGAAGAGGTGTATTTAGAGGAGCTTAGGGCCTTTATAGTTTAGTACCTTTTCCATATCCTTTTGTACTAGGCCTATAGGTACTTAATTTATTTAAGGCTACTTTCTTATACACGCACTCCTATATGCCTCTGCTAGGAGATACGCTAATATCGATCCTTTGAGTGACCTGCGCCGATACAAAAAAGCTTACTTTTATTTATGTATTTTTTCTAAATCTTAAGAACCTCTTTTAGGCCTGCTATCTTATAGTAAAGTAAAGAGTTTTAAACTAAAATATAGTAAAGCAAGTGGCTAATCTTCTTCAGCTTTTTATTACTTTTATTTTTAGTAACTCTATGCAATAGAGTCTTAATTTTAAGCTAATTCTTATTAAAGTAGACTAAAGAAGAGCTTAAATTACTATTAAAAGCCTTAAAAAAAGACTTAGTAAATTACTAAAAAATAATATTAAGTTATAAAAGTGCTATACCTATTACCTTAAAGGACTTAAGTATTAACCCCTAAGTAAACGTGCTTATTTAGGCCTTTTAAAATAAGTAGAAAAAGTAGCTTTTTTGAATTATAAATAGTCCTTAGCTATTATAAAGGTGTGTTATAAGCTCCTTTAAGTACGTAGTGTAACGAGGTAGGCACGGTCGAACACGTGGCCTTCTCTCGCTTATAGAGGTTCCGGCTAGGCTAGGATCAAACACTAGCGCTAGTGGCTGACCCTAGCATATCCTATATATATTATACTATACGAGTAATACTTGGCTTAAGTATTCTCGTGCGTACCTTTTGGTGCAGGTGAGGAAGTCACATAGTATTGGCTTAGTAAGCGGGGCGCTTACCTCATTACACGTAGTTAAAAAAGGCTTAAATATTACTATATTAAGTAGCTATAACGTGTAGGTAAAATAAGAAGGAAAGATAGCTAAGAGTATCTTATTCTAATTGTAATAGTTAATAAAGTCTATTATTACGTAGGATCTATAGCTATTAAGGATTAATAGTTACTACTTTCTTTAAGCTTTAGCCTTAGTAAAGCGATTAAAGACCTGTTAAAGCCAGGCAAGGCCAGTATTATTATTAGTCTAGCTAGTAGGTAAGGAAGAAACAAGTATAGAGTGTACCCTTAGCTATATTTCCTCTACCTAGCTTGATTGTAGGGTGCTGTTGGCAGACTCGTATGTAAGGCCTGGCGGCAGTGCTGATCCATCACCGCATACACAAGCCAGCACCGTGACCTAGGCACGATTGCCATCTTAAAGTAATGCCTTAACCTCCCCCTTCTCCCACATTTGCCTACTAAACACGTGTTTAGTCCTAGTAGTAACTCTAATTAAGGAGCCCTTCTTATCTATATTATATATATAGTAACTTTTAATCCTATATTTAGTAATCTTGCGCTATAGTAGGTTAAAGTATAGCTTATACTTAATATATAAATTATTGTTATAGCGATTAGTGTCTATTCTTATAAAGTAATAAGAAATAAGATAAATAGAGTTATTATTAATAAAATAAGTAACTTAGCTCTTGCTAATAGGCTCCTGGTTAACTAATAACGTAAAATTCTTAATTATCTCTCTTATAAGTAGTATATAACGAGTAGTAAGCTCTTCTATATACTTTATAAGCTTTACCTTTTATTATAGTTATAAATTTTAGTATATAATAGCCTCCTTTTCCCGCGAACGCGTCTAACCCCTTTTGTTACGGACCAGAAGTCGACGGTGGGACGACAGGCCTTATGACGACAACCAGGCCCCACCTCCGACTTACGTAATGTCCTAGGCTGTCCCAGGCGCCAAGACTATGGGATATTATGGGACCACGTGACCCAGGGTCACGTGACGTCCCAGGAAATCCCATGGGATCCCACAAGGTTAGGATATGGAATACCATGGGACTCTATGGGACAAGGAGGATATATATACAGGATGGTTTCCTTTATACGCTCCTTGTAGTCAACTGAAATATCTTCTGTGCGAGTACCTTCTCCTATACAGACTGATAGTTATCTTATTCGCTATAAGATTGGATTGTTTAACCGCGCTTAATTGTCGCATCAACTCGTACCATTGAATAACCCGTGAGACGCCTTATTACCTTACCGCCCTAACCCAGATCGGACCAAGCGAGTGCACCTCATAACACCTTTACTATTATATTAATATTAAGTGTATAACACTATGCTTTTTTACTATTTTAAACTATAGAATATTATCTTTAGATATAAAAATATTACACTTTATAAAAGCTTTTTATAATTCTATTATATTGTGCTGCTAAATAGTTAAGAAAATAAAGGTGTTTTAGTAGTTCGGCGCGTTAACTGAATCCGCGCATTGAGTGCACGGACACGGTACCCTGCCGAGACAGTCAGTGCGCCGCGACACTAACGCGCCACCCCAACACCAGCACCGCAGCCAGCAACATGAGGCTATAGAGTTTTATATAAAAGCTTTTATCGCGAAATTTTCTAGAGCTAAGATTTTATAGAGCTATAGAAGATTACTAGCTAGTTAAATTATAAATATCTACTTAGTATTCTAATTATTTAGCCACTGCGCGATGCTGGCGCTAATAGCGTAAATATTACTATATTAACGCGTATAGATGCCGGCGTAGGCTTCTTCCTCTTTATAATTATATAAGTAGCTTTTAAAGCATTCTAGCTTCCCTTTTTAGTAATTTTAAGACGTTTTTAAAGTTATTATTAAGTCTTGCGAGCCTATTAACGGAGGCGTTACTTAGTAGCCTAATTAGCTTTCTCCTTAGCGCGCGTATTTTTAGCTACTACACGCGTAACACGCTTCTCCTGTAGTAGATAAGCTTTAAGCTACCTATTTACTATCTAGATCTCTCTCTGCTCACTTTTCTGGAGTTGTAGTTATTACTTTTCAGCCTTTTATTAGCTAAGAGAATCGCGCGCCCTCTGTACGCGGGCAGGTGACCAGAAAACAGATCTTCTATACTACTTATCTAGCTACTCAAAAGGTAGAGTCCTGCCCTTTATTTAATGCCGTTTCTAGTTTGTAAGGGCTTCTCGTAGCCCCTAATTCTCATGCTCTAGGAGCTACTTCTGTATAGAGATTAAGTGTATAGTGCGACTCAGCTTCTTGGCCTTATCACCTCCCCCTGTATTAATAACAACCTTTAAAAGCTAATTAATTTTGCGCTAATTAGACGCGCTAAGTACTAAAGTAGAGCTTTCGCGCGATCTCTATTCTAGAGACTTATCTTTATTAAATTAACTAAGGATTAGTGTAGGATCTAGCGGCGAGATACCTGTATACTTAAAAGCTTTAGTAATTAATTACAGCGTAACTAACGTTGTCTAGGCCCTCTAGAATAGTGTAAAGAAGTCTTTTTTAGTAATTATTAATAGCCCTTAACTCTTATACAGGTATGCGGAGAGCTCGTCGGAGTAGGCGATAGAAAGAGACTTAAACACATAAACGTCTAGAGGCTACAGCGTATGAGTGGCGTAAGGGGGAAATATCGTAAGGAGGATCTTTTTCTAATTACAATAGTTAATAAAATCTATAGTAACGTGAGATCTATGCCTATTAAGGACTAGGAGTCGCCACTACCGTCAAGCCTTCTCCTTAATACAGCGATTAAACACCTATTTTAGCTATTAAAGCCCTATCTCGTTGTTTAACTATCTAGAGGTTAATAAGGTAATAAAGACTTTATAAGAATTAACGTTAATTTCCTTAACCTAGCTTGATTGTAGAGTCTCAGCGTCAGATCGATAGATTAGTGATAGATTAACAGTAGATCCATCAGCGCATATACATGCGATAAGCAAGATCCACTCACGATTGCTATCCTAGATAGATTGCCTCACTTAGCGACTCTTATATATAGGCCTGTCGAAGATCCTTTTTGACCTGCCGGTGATGCCGAGTAGGAAGCCTTTTTCGTCCATATTATAGGTATACTAAGGCTCTATGCCATACTTTATAATTTTCTTATATAGAAGCTTAAAGTAGAGCCTATATCTTACGCCTA
>ML976740.1:101696-223110 GCA_010015655.1 Bimuria novae-zelandiae CBS 107.79
ACGCCGCTACTAGAGATTAATAATAATAGCTAAACGTGTAATAAGGGGGTATTTAACAAATTACTAGAATTATATAAAGTTAAGCTATATATTACTTGCCGCTAGCGCGCGTTCCTACGTAAGAAGGAAGTTAGGACTAATTTTAATACTAAAATAAGAATACGTACGTACTTCTGCGTAAAGCTCTGGTAGTAGGTAGACGATGTTATACGAGACCTCTTAGAGTTAACTCCCCCTATTAAAACTGCAGTAAAAAACTTAACCGCGGTTATATATATACTATAGATACCTAAGCAATAGAGACTTACGTAGTTTCTTAAACGTGGTAATAGTATTACCTTTATACAGGTCGTTGAGCGCGCGTACGAGTTAAAGAAGGAGTCTATTACTAAGATAACTTATGTTAACTTTAATTTAACGCTATTAGAGCTAGAAACTAGCTAAAATAATTAGACGCGTAATAGGGGGGTATTTAGCTTGTAAAGCTTTTAGAGCTCTCCGCCACGACTTACCGCAACTTAGCGCCAGTTATATAACCTGCTAGAAGTCCTTACATATACTACCGTCGGTAAGGGCCCTATAGTTACTATACGTGATTAATAGTGATGCCAGGATACCCACTGTAGCAACTATCTGTACGTGTGCTAGATTAAACGTACGCCTAGGTAACCTAATCGTTTCGAGAACTATTACCTAGTAAGTAGTACTATAGTAGTGGCATAGGCGCGCGATATAACAAAGGGCAAGTATATAGTCAACGAGCCACATGACAATATACGCCTGAGTCTCTCGCTGGCCAGAGAGAGGTCTGCAAAGGAGAAGGCGTCGTAGAAATTAGCCAAAAAAGGTGCTAGATCTAAGCTTAATATAGATGACTTTATAAAGGTTATCGCCGCCAGCTCTCTTTCTATAAGCTAGTTAGCATAGAGTTAAATTATTAGCTAGTAGTAATAGGTTAAGACACTATTTGCAACCTTAGGGAGCTCTTTAACGTTAGTATAGCAAGACTTAACTTATAAAAATACGGTAGAGCTTACCTATTAAACTCGATACTTTTTTAACTAGTAAAGAGACTAAGCACTGGCTAGAGAGCTGCCTAAAGTTAATTAGGTATTTAATAACGTTATTTAACAGGGGCAAATTAACCTTAATATACTAATAGATCCGTCTAACGCGGGGATGCCGTACGCCGTGTAAGAGTAGTATTTTATGTTGCCAGTGCCGTTGCTCCTCTGCCTCCGCAGGATGGCGATTCGGTGGCGATCTAGGTATAATAGACTTACAAAGAGCGATAAGGAGGGTGCCGCAGACGTATATAAAGAGGATTAAGAGTATAAATAGCGTGAGAGGTTACGTAGGGAGAGAGACGATTTAGTGTAAAGAGCTAGCGATATTAGTAGAGAGGTTCTATACACTGCGCACAGGCCATTTTCTAATTAAAATTTAACTAAGTCTACGCGTACGCGCGCCTGTCTAGTAATAAAGTTACTTATAAAGGCGCTAAGACCTGCTAAAAACACTATACTTTATCTACGCTAATAATATCTTTCCCTTTATAACTCTTTACCCACAATAGATATCGCAAAATAGATAATATTAATTAATTTAGCGATATTAGTTACACCTTCTCTAGCTATTAAAGCTAAAGTTTTAGATAATAGCAGGTAACTTTTAGCGACCTTCGCGATATCGTCGTAGACACTAATCCTTTAGTATTATATCTTATTTAGCACCTACGGCACCTACCTATAGAACTTAAAGAATCCTTACGCGAATTCCGCCTAATTATAGTATATATTCTATACTACCTCTTCTAAAAAGTAGGCAAAATCCTTATACGTATAAGCGCGTTCGTAGTGCTTTTTTATCTAGTTTTTTAACGCCTTAAAGGTCTGCTTAATCGGGTTAAAATCCGGCGAGTATAGTAACAAATATTTAAGTATAACGCCCGCCTCCGCGCATAATAAAACGATCTTTTCTAACTTATAGATAGAGGCATTATTAAGGACTATTACTAATTATTTACCTAGCTAAGGATTGTAATAAGGGAGTACTTTATTCGCTAGAAACTCCTCTATTAAATCTACGGTGATTGCTCCTTAGTATAGGACATAATTAACGTAACCGTCTATATCTATGGCAGGGAGTAAGCTCCACCTCTCTGTGCGTTGCGCTAAGTATTATACGTCTGCTGGCGTGTTTACAGGTGACTAGGCATACTTTCTATCGCCGGTTCTCTTATTACAGGCGCTCTTGTCGAGGCAAACGACCTGCTCTAGTTTATATATTTATTGGTAGCGTGCACGAAACACTCGACGGAGGCCTTTATAGCGCTCCCTAGCAGCTTTTAACGCAGCTTTTCAACTCCACCTTATGCTAGCGAGAAATCTCGTAATAGTGGCTACCAACACCTGTAAGTCAAAGTCGTCGCACAAGAAGGCCTGCATCTCATCGAGATATGCTATAGGTTTGCCCCGTAGAAACTCCAATAGGGCGTCTTTATGGCATTAACGCAGCGATAGTGGCCAACCAATTTTAACACATTGCGGAGGGTATGGCTAACTAAACGCTTCTAGATTAAGTTGGTATTTCTATATAGTTTTAGTATTCACTCTAAGAGATCTATAAATCTTGTAGTTTTTTTGCCCTGCCTTTATGCGCTTAACAATTACCTGCACTATTAACGCCTGCAGTCTATAGCCTATAGGCCTTTTAGGATTAATTAGTATACTATATAGAACTCTAATAATAAGAAAAGTTAATGTAATTTCCTTAATTACATCGTCTCTCATATAATTTTGTATGAGCGACAATGAAAGTGGGGAAGCGATTACCTAACAAGCGCCCAGAGTGGGTCGGGACGGTCTTTTGCAAAGCACCGATAGTGTCGCGGCGCACTGACTGTCTCGGCAGGGTACGGTCTTTTGCAAAGCACCGATAACTTTGCAGTCTATCACTAGGACATTGCAGGAAGCTGCAAACGATATGTACAAGTGCCTATCACGGCCGAACATTCAGGGTAGTACGATAAGAGACGGGGACATGGCAGCGATTCAGTACTGCCGATGTTACATATGTATACACCATAAATGCATCCGCTCGCGCCTTCGGAGTGTTCCGATACTTCCATTTCCCGCCATCATCAATTGCGCTTCAGAGGAAAGAGCCCCAGAGTTGATCTTACCGCGCAAGAGTTAAGGACGAGATGGCGACTACAGAGAACGGCGGCGATGCGCCTCCAGCGCCAGTTGAGGTCGTCTCTGGCGCGCAGGATGACATGGCAAAACGCGTGCTGCGGAAAATTGACCGCACAAACATTCCGTTGCTCTTCGTTACATACATGTTTAGTAAGTCGCCCACGAGTTTGGCGCGGGGACTGTGGGCTAATCAACCGCAGACTTCATGGACAAGACCATCCTTTCCAGCGCTGCTGTCTTCGGCCTTCGCGACGATAATGTATGCACCAAACCGCACGAAAATACAATGCACGTTACTTACCTTGGTAGAATCTTCAAGGCCAAGAGTATAGCTGGGTCGGGTCGATCTTCTACTTTGGATATCTGATCTGGGAGTATCCCACCAGTATCCTCATCTCTCGTCTACCCACAGCCAAATATCTGACAGCGAACACCGTTTTCTAGGGAATTGTCGTTGCTCTTACGGCGGCATGCACGAACTTCGGTGGATTGATGACAGTGCGCTTCCTCCTTGGCATGGCTGGGCAACCATCACACCTGGCTTCATGTGTGAGTTATACCGACATGATAAGTGTTTGGGAGACAAATAATGACGTCATACCGGCTTCAAAGTCCTCACATCGACTTGGTACACTCGGGACGAGATGCCCGTTCGCTTGGGCATCTGGTTCGCTGGAAACTCCGTGGGCGGGCTCTGCTCGAGTCTTCTTGCCTTTGGCATCGGTCACATTAAAGATCATGTCCAACTATGGAGGTGGATGTACATTATACTGAGCTCTGCAACCTTCCTGTGGTCGATTCCCATTGGCATCTTCCTCCCGGATTCGATCTCCAAGGCTGGCTTTTTGACCCCAGAAGAGCGACAGTACGCAGCTGATCGTGTCGTGATATCTGGCACTGGAAGTACCGAGAACGTCCCTTGGAAGCTTGAACAGGTCAAAGAGTGCCTGCTCGACCCCAAGACATGGCTTATACTCTTCATTGAGTTGTACTCCCAGATTCCAAACGGTGGCACCCAATCGTTCAGCAACATTGTAATCACATCCTTCGACTTTACCGACTTACAGTCCACTCTGATCAACATTCCTTATTCGGTCATCACGGCTAGTATAATTGCTGGAACGGGCTGGCTCGCAGGCAGCTACCGCACATTAAACTGCCTTCTCATCATTGCAGTCGTTGCACCTCCCGTTACTGGAGCGGCCATCATCTACAATCGCGATCACGTCTCCAAGGGTGTTCAACTCTTCGCCTACTTCCTCCTCTCGAGCGGTCCCGCTGCGATGCCTCTCAACATGTCCCTTGTACAGTCCAACTACCGGGGTGTGACCAAGAAGATGACCATGACTACAATGATTTTCATGGCATATTGTGTTGGCAATATCGCGGGACCTCACTTCTTCCGCAAGACCGAGGCGCCGAAATATGTGACTGCTTTTCAGACCATCATGATTTGCTATGCTCTAGTAATCGTGTTTGCTCTGACGCTGCGGTTCTACCTGCAGTGGACAAACAAGAAGCAGGAGAGTTTGGAAGGGTTTGAGGGCAGCGCAGGCGCTTCCGGAGCGGTTGCCGATGGGAAAATTGCTGATGCCGATGGGAGGAATGTTGCTCAGACTGTGACGGAAGTGCAGCTTCGACCGGAGGATTACGATGATGTCACGGACTGGAAAACGTATGGATTTCGTTACAGGCTTTGAGCCTTATTATGCACGACTGACGCGTCGCTGCCGTAGAGGGGACTGCATGAACAAGAGACTGGATGGATACATGGATATACTTTCTATTTCGTCAGGACACCCATGCACTCGGTTTGCAACTTTGAAGTAGCTCCTAAATTCCATGAATCAGCATATGTACATAGCGTTTGCAACCACACATCGAAGGTGTGAGGACTGCGGGTTACCCGGCAGCACAACCGCAGGAAAGTAAATAACTCACTGAGCTGCGTTCGAGCCTTCGGCATCTCCAACACCGCTGGCTTCTTTGGTGACCGCCATCTTGGTCAAGGCGGTCGTGCGAAGCTGTGTATAAAGCAATCGGCAGGTCGCAACTTCGGGCTACGGTTGCGGAAGGGAAGGTAGCAAACGCCTGTTGTAGCGGGCTCGTAGCGAGCGTCGCGTCCTTCTCGAAGAGGCAGGCGCGCGTTTTCACGTGATATCACTGTTGCAGGTGACTGGGTGTCAAGGCAGCAGCTCACTGTAAATGGGGTATGATGAGATCACGCCTTCGCTACTGTTCTCTGTAAGTCAGGAAATTGGAGGACCTAGTCGTAGACGACTGAGTGTATCGCTAGTTCAGGCGAATAGACAGGAGGAGCAAAACCATGACAGATATCGTGAGGTTTACAAGCTGGGATTAGAGAAGGAGAGAAAAGAAGACACGGGAAAGTTGATCGATTGCACACCCATGGACGCGAGTAATGGAACAGAAGAAAGAGGATATATTAGCACCACACCGCCACATATATCTTACTATACAACTCGCCAGACGGGCACATACATCTATGATATAATACAATCACGCACCCCTCTCCGTACTCAAAGTATGTATGCTTGAGAGTGGAAAGAGACCCTTACATACCGCGCCTATGCTGAACAAAAGAGACCAATGCATTACAAAACCTCACCGTCTCGCTTCGCCCTTGTGCGCTTCAAAGGCGGTCGGGGCAGGAGGCACCACAGGACCCTTCACACCTCCAGCGTCGCCGTGAGGCTCAATGAGCCCCGGAACCCTGCCGTGCTCACCACCAAAGTACTTGTGGAAATCTTGCGGGTCCTCGAACGGCCGTGGACCGAGTAGACGAATCATATCCTCGCGGCCCAACATTTCCTTCTTCAGCAACTCCTCTGCGACGAGGCTAACCTCGTGTTTCTTCTCGGTCAAGAGATCTTTGCACTGCTGGTAGGCTTCGTCCACGATACGTTTAACTTCGATGTCAATGTTCTTGGCGGTCTCCTCGGAGAATGGCTTCTGGATCTGGTTTTGCTGGTCGTCCTCGTAGTAGATGTAGCCAATCTTCTTTGTCATGCCCCACTTCGTGACCATCATGGTGGCCATCTGGGTGACTTTGCGGAAGTCGTCCGATGCACCTGACGTGACCGTCTCGAAGTGCAGTTCCTCCGAGACGCGACCACCAAGTGTCATCGCCATGCGGTCCATGAGTTGATTGACGTTCATGAGGTATGTGTCACCGGCAGGAAGATACTGGGCATAACCTAGCGCACCCTGGCCACGAGGGATGATGGAGACCTTGAGCAGCGGGTCCGCCCACTTGAAGTACCAGCCACAGATGGCGTGGCCAGCTTCGTGATAGGCAACGGTCTTCTTCTCCTCAGGCTTAAGAACAAGTGACTTCTTCTCGAGACCGCCGATGACGCGCTCGATGGCAGATTCGAAATGCACCATGGTTACAGATTCGGCGGCATGGCGAGCAGCTGTGGCATGTTAGTATGCGATTGACGAACTATGGTATCAGAAATAGCGTACCGATCAAAGCAGCTTCGTTGACACAGTTGGCAATGTCAGCACCAGAGAAACCGGGGGTGAGCGCAGCCAGTCTACCTTGGAGGAACTCAATGTCCTCCTTGGTAACGATCTTCTTCAGATGCACGGCGAAAATCTGGGCACGACCCTCCATGGTCGGACGGTCGATGTTGATGTGTCGGTCGAATCGACCAGGTCTCATAAGCGCCTTGTCTAGAACGTCTGGTCTGTTGGTACCAGCAAGCACGACAACCTGCTCGGTGGTGTTGAAACCGTCCATCTCGGTAAGAATCTGATTGAGTGTAGCTTCACGCTCATCGTTACCGCCACCGAAATTCTGCTTAGCCCTGGATCGACCAATGGCATCGATCTCATCGATGAAGATGATGCATGGCGTGCTCTTCCTGGCGTTGGCGAAGAGATCTCGTACACGAGACGCACCAACACCGACGAACATCTCGACGAACTCGGAACCGGAGACACTGAAGAAGGGAACACCTGACTCTCCAGCGGTGGCCTTGGCAAGCAACGTTTTACCGGTACCCGGAGGTCCAGACAAGATGGCACCACGAGGAATCTTGGCACCGAGCTTTTGGAAGCGGGCAGGCTCCTTGAGGAAGGAAACGAATTCGGTGATTTCCTGCTTCGCCTCGTCCATACCAGCGACGTCGGCGAACTTGACCTTGACGTCTGTCTCGTGATTGAACTTCTTGGCGCGGCTTCGGCCCATGCCAAAGATGCCGCTGTTTCCGCCAGCGCCGCCTCCGGCGCGTCGAGTGAAGTAGAACAGTGAGCCAAGCAAAAGCAACGTGGGGCCGAAAGAAAGCAGTGTGCCGAGCCAGGAGACTTCGTTTGCATAGGAAACGGGAATGCGCTCATGGCTAGGGATGCGCAGCTCGTCCTGGGCGCTTTCCATCTTGCGCTCGAAAGATTCTACGGATCCGATGGTGAAGTAGTAGAAGAAGTTCTGGCTGGCAGCGGGCGACTCGGGGTACATGGATGCGACGGCCTCACGGTGCAGATGCACCTTGGCCCTATTGCCGTTGATGATGACAATCTTCTCGACCAGACCCTTGTCCAGGAAAGTGTTCCTGAACTCTTGCCACGTGATTTCCTTTGTGTTCTCGCCGGGCATGATCATGCGGTATGTCAACCACGCGAGAACGGCGGTGACAAATGTGGTGTTCCAGTCCATGTTCTGCGGGGTGCCGAACTGGGGACCACCCTTCTGGTCCGACTTCTGCTTGTCTCCTTGGGGCTGTCCTGGCCCCGGGTCGTGTGCGCCCGACTTCTGCTGCGGCTCTTCCGAACTGGCCTTCAGCTGGTCCTCGGCCGTTTTGCGTGCGAACTTGGAGGTCAAGCGCGAGATCTTGGCGGCCGTGGCCAGATCCAGCTTCTCGCCCCGCTTCAGTCTCTCCATCTCGTCGCGCAGCTCCTGAGGGATCCCCGTCTTCTTGATTTCGTTTACGGCATCCCGCATGGCCTGCTTCTGCGCCTTGGGCACGCCCATGGATACGAAGTCGACCAGCTGGTCCAGGAGCTTCTCCTCCTCTTGCGACAGCTTCGACGTCTTGAGGCTTGCATCCTGCTTCTCTGCCGGTTTACTGTCCTTGACTACCTCATCTTTCTTCTTGTCCTGGGGCTCCTTGGACGGCCCGGTGGCGAATAACCGCGAGTGCTGCTGGGCATATATGCATTGGGGAGCCGGTATCCGCCGGCGGACAGCAAAAGGCGGTCGCGATGCGGTGCGGAGGCTGTTACGTGTGGACGAGAGTCGGGCGATTTGACCGGAGCGGCGGAGGAGCGTGGACATGGCGGGGCAGAGGTTGGGAATGCGCGCCTCGACAGTCTACCATGCACTGCCGGAGGGTGGGTGCGAGTGCAAGTGGCGCGTGGGTGATGGGGCGACGGGCGGCGTTTGGCCTCTGGTGATGTCGTCGAAATCAATCGACCGTCCGAATTTCGCCGCGGCAGATGACTAAGAAGGCGTCCTGCCACCACCTCAAATGTTAAAATGCTGTCTCTCACGCACTTGGTGACATGAGACACTTACCACTCGTGAGTACAGGCAGCGTCCTCATAGAGTGTAGACATGCTCCTGCACTTGTGGCCTTTACAGATCACGTGGAAGGCGCTACTTAGGTAGCCTGGCGAGTTGCCTGAGGTCCCGCAGCGCCAGCTCCACGACCACGCAGATTCCATAATCCCGTCTTCTCGCATAAGAAAGCAGACAGCATGCGTTGCTCATCGCAGGATAACAACCAATGATGATCGCAAACAAGTGCCAAGCTGTCGCACACGCGTCACTCCACCCTTCAGCCATCACTCACCGGACGGCTGAGCCACCCCGCAACACAACCGCTTCTGCATTCCACCATATCTGATAGCACCCATAGGCCATATATATTGCCTGCAGAACGTCGCTCGTCAACTAATACAGTTCTTCACATCAGCTTTGAATAGTTTTAGTTACATCGCACCATGGGTCGCTGGGCAGACCGCGACAGCGTAAGCTCCACCTCCTCCAGCTATCCAAGTGTAGACGACTGATTCAGCTCCCAGGACGAGGAGCGCCTTCCTGAAGGCTTCCAACGCATCGGCTACGATGCCGACACCCAAACCTACACGTTCCGCGCTCCCGACGGCACCATCTACGAATCCGCCGAAGGCAACCGCTACGGCGAGCTCTATCCGCAGGACCAGCGACCGTTCCTCAGCCAGCCCGAGGTCGAAGCCCACAATGCACAGCTCAAGAAGAGCAACCGCGAAAGCGTTAAGATGATGCTCCCGTTCGCACTCCTCGTCATTGTCTTCTTGCTTGCCATGTTCCGCTTCCTTGGCGGCGCTGGATCTGGGGCTGACGATAAGCCTCCGCAGATTACCTGTGCTGAGGGTGCCAGGGTGGTTGAGATTGAGAAAGGCGACACCTGCTGGGCCATTGCCGAAGCGCATGGTCTGGGTGTAGAACAGTTATTGGGGATGGAGGGAAATGATGGGTTGGATTGCGATGGGTTGAGACCCGGACACGGCATCTGTGTGCCGGCGTAGGTCGACACCAAGGTTTGTGTAGAGTGTTATACCTATCGGTGTGTATGGACATTTACAGGCTGATTCTGCATGGTACCTACTTACGCGTAGCATTTGGGAGTTTATAGCTAGGATAGATTAAAACATGAAGTTTGCGGTACCTGTTAATTCACACGTTTCGTTCAATATTATCCGCATTCAATTTGACAGAAATCATTTGCTGTTGCTGTTACTGTTGCACTCGTAATCTCGCCCCTTCCGTGAGTGGCCGATGACGACCCGACCATGCCCGAAAAAGACGGCTCTCGCCAAGCTTTTGCGTTCTCCAAGCTCTCCGCCGCAACACCTAACTCCCACCACGAACGCGCACTGCAACCCCCCTCGCCCCCTCGACACGGCGCACCCGTACTCTCCGCTCAATCGCATACACCGACACAATGGCCGGCGGATCCGAATCGAACGGCGCACGCCATAAAGCCACGTACGTTCCTCAGCAGCTCCTCCGTCACCGAGTGCCACGAAATATCGCACCATCCGCCTCGCCCATCCATTGGCATCTCCACAAAGCACATTCGATCATTACAAAAAGGATATAGGGAACCATAGGCTAATTGGTCCGTGTAGATGGCACATCGGCGGCTGGGGCAACCCGTACGAGGGCGGAGGCCAGCCCGGCAAGGGCATCGTGTCCTACGCTCTTTCCAACAACCGTCAGCGTCCGTTCGCTGGTTTCTTTACCAAGGGCGTGTGGAATACCGTGAGGAGAGGACGCAACCAGATCCTTTATGTGGTGCCGCCTTTCATTCTGGCTTACAGCGCCATGCAGTGGGCTATTGAGAGGTACGTCTGACGTTGCCGAAGTACATGAGGGCGGTGAGAGTGTGTCAAAATGCACGAAAAGAAGGCAATAGGACGTTGGAAATCGTGAGACGTGGGGCGGTGACAGTTGGACCGAGATCTTAGCAATGCGGCTAACCTCGGTGCAGAAACGAATACCTCAACTCCAAGGCCGGCCGTGCTGAGTTCGCCGACGAGGAGTAAAGAGTAAGACAGCGAACGAGCGGGAGGCGGTTAGGGAGATGAACTGTACGACTACGATGTTCTACCAAGTGGAGGTCGACAGGGCGAGACAACATCCTACTGGGAGCCAACCGTTTTTCTTCCAGACACCCATCACCGGCCGATACTGAGCAACTGAAACCAGCAACTGCATCCTGTGTATAGATTTCATACGAGTATTTCCGAAGCCTTCCGTCGCCTTGCCGTTCCTCTACTGCATCCTCCACATTTCGTATGTTCTCACCTATTGATTCTCAGCCAAATGTGCGTGTTTACTCTAGCTTTATCTTTCCGGAAGCTCCAATAGTACAGCACCATTTAACGCATATATGACCGAATGCGGGGTTCGAACAGTTCATGCTTCTCCTCACTGTCCCATCCGCAGATTGGACTCTTCATTGGCTTCGGCTCTCATATGTGCCTTTTGTCGCCCTCGTGTCATATCCTATATCTACCCGCCTACAAGGCAAAGTAGCCATCGTCACCAGCGGAGGGCCCGACTTCAGTGCCGGCATTGTTCGCAAATTCGTACAAGCCGCGCCCACGACCGAAAGTGGTGTTGTTTGTCAACTTCGGCCGAGCAGGCCTGAGGCATTGTTCGCAAATTCGTACAAGCCGCGCCCACGACCGAAAGTGGTGTTGTTTGTCAACTTCGGCCGAGCAGGCCTGAGAAACCGTTGAAAATGCGACGCGTTTTTTGGCAAGTGAGGAAGCGGGGTTGTTGGCGGGATGCGGGAGGCTTCAAGGACTAGAAGTGTGCTAATGCGTGACAGAGAGTTTGCATACATGTCGACAGTGGCAGGAGTTTGTTGCGAGGCCTGCCTATCGCTCAAGCTCTGCAAGTTTGCACGGTTCCAGCGATACCCTCGTCGAATCCCAAGAGAAACTAGAATGTGCGGCAGTCAGGGCCCCGCGAGAGACTGTGAATGTGAAGATAACATTCAGAGCGCCAAAATTAGGCACGTTACCTTTCGACCTTAACACCCACTCCCCTCTTTCATGTCAGCACGCCTGGTACACAAGTCCCCACAATTGCTCGCAAAAGAACGTCATGTGACCCCTGCAACAGACTTCTGGGCGTTGGGAAGTTGGAACTATACTACGTTAAAATTCAAGGATCACGGAAGGGGCGTCAGCCGCCCTCACCGTTCAAAGGCTCCGCTAGCTATTTCGTTGAAAAGAGCGGCTAATTGACGCTTCATTGAGATGGCAGCCGCGTGCGGCACAGTGCAGGTGGATCTCGGACGGACAACCTGTCGTTCACGGAACTTGCGGCAAAACAACCGCCCGTGGACCCCGGACTTGCTGCTGTCATCATTTAGTGTAAATTTAACATCTGGATGATTTTCCAGAACGGAAGGTTTGTACGACTTTCCGATCCGCTTGTACCCGCCGAGCTTTCGATATGCACGCTGGCGGCCCACGCTGCATTCACACTGCAATGTAAGTCGAAGGAAGTCGCGCTAGTAATCTACATGGGGCTTCACTTTTGACCTAACTAGAAGGCTAGCAATGCGTACACGTCGTACAAGTCCCGCGACCAAGCCACCGTGGGCTTTCGCGCATCTCGCTTTTCTGGTCCTCACTTGTACAATTGAAGGAAATTTTCTCATCGAGCTGTCGTCATGGCTATTCTAACTGAGCATGGCTCCCAGCGAGACCTCCTCGTGTCTGCGTTCACTCTGTCGTGCTTTGTAGCAGTCGCCTACGGCATCGTCAGACTGCTCCTGGTGGGTAGGAGGCCCGCTGGCCTGCCGCCAGGGCCCAGGACTTTGCCGCTCATCGGAAACCTGCACCTTATGCCTACCTTCAAACCATACAAAGTGTTCGCTGAATGGGGACTGAAATATGGTCCCCTGTATTCTCTCATGGTCGGGTCAAACCCACTCATCTTGATCCAATCGCACAAAATCGCAAAGGATTTGCTGGACAGGAGAGGCGCAAACTACTCTTCGAGACCGGATCTCTACATTTTGTCAGAGTTAGCTAGTCGCGGATTGCGCCAGGTGGCTATGGTACGTGTGACGATATCATGCTGTCGTTGCCAAATTCATTTCGATACAGAAATACAACCAGACATGGCGCCAGATCCACCGCATCAACCACAAGATTCTGAACGCAAAAGCGGTTCGAGCATACACGCCTTACCAACACCTAGAAAATAGGCAGATGTTGGTGGATTTGCTCGATACTCCAGCGGCGCATAAGCGCCACATCCAGCGTTATTCGAACGCCGTCACATGCCAGATGGTATACGGCTTCCGCACGACGTCCTGGGAAGACCCCAAGCTTCAGAGCGTCGTTCAGATATTTTCTGACGTCTGCACTCTTGGTGTTACGATTCCCGCCCGGCTGATGGACTGTTATCCCATTTTCCAGAAGATCCCAAAGCGCTGGTTATCTGTATGCCGCGAGGCAATGGACCTTGATAAGCGATGCATTTCTACCTTCTTAGGGCGCTGGCTTGAAGGCAAGGAAAAGGTTCTGACGGACAAGGCCGTACCATGTTTCTGCGCAGGCCTAGTCCAGGCGCAGAAAGACGAAGGCTTCTCGGATGAGCTGGCGAGCTATATTGCCGGAGATATTGTCGAGGCTGGAAGTAGCACGACTTCTGACGAGCTTTTCGGGTTCCTCATGGCCATGTGCACACACCCCGATGTTCAGCGCAGAGCCCAGCAGGAGCTCGATGCCGTGATCGGCACAGACCGCCTGCCTACTCTCGAAGATTGGGACAGGCTACCGTACATCCGCGGCTGTGTCAAGGAAACACTGCGTTGGATGCCCACGACGGCTTTATTGGTCCCTCACTCGCCAATCAAGGACGACATTTACCAAGGCATGCTCATTCCTGCCGGTTCAGCAGTAGTGATCAATGTCTGGGCCTTGAACATGGACCCCACTGCGTGGCCCGATCCGCACCGCTTTGATCCTCTACGCTTCCAGCACGATCTCCGATCGGAGCACGAAATTGCGACCACTGCCGAACTGACTCATCCACGCCATAACTACGTCTTTGGCGCGGGCCGTCGGCTGTGTCAAGGCATGCATGTGGCTGAAAGGAGTCTCTTCCTAGCCATGGCTACGATGCTTTGGGGCTTCAATATCACAACGCCGGACCCCAGAAAGATTGACACTGAAGATTTAAGGGGTGGGCTGGCAGTGGTGCCGGCACCGTTTGACTGCCATGTCACGCCGAGGGATGCGAAGCGGACAGATGTGATGAGGAAGGAATGGAAGGAGCAGCAGGAACAGTTCTTGGACCCAATCACAAAGCAGTGGGCTAGGGTACCGGAAGGATTGCCATTGAGTACATATAGCGCGGATGCCCTACCTAAGGCATGGTGAATACATCAGGCGTAGCAGCCCTGGCTGGGGAGCTACGCGCTGTCGTAAGGGATGATTTACGGTCAAAACGATAATTTCATGCGTTTTTGCCTTGCGTCGAGAGCTGTTGCTCTTGGAGAAGGAAGGATTCTTGGCTTAGGACGCGGAATATGGAACTTCTTCCGAGGGTGGAGCATTATAAACGCAAACTTACTGGCCCGGAACAATGCAGTCGCATGATGTTTGTGCTCGGGTCGGGCGTGATCAGTCTATGAAGGATAATGATACACCCCTCTATCTTAGTATGAAAGTCCGCCACAGTGTAGTATTTGCTCCTGTATGGAGTATCAGTTGAACTGTCTAAAGGGAATAAGCGCGGCTAAACATGCGCGGTCCGCGCTCTTATTAAACGGTCCAATTAGCCGTCCACGCCACGGAAGTGTCCCGATGCACTGTTTCCCCGATGCGGCGCGCCCTCACCGATCATTAAGCGTGCCGCGTGCCAAGTCCCATATCCGTCGAGTTGCAGTTTGATTAATTGTATTAAGAAGATATAGGGAGAGCAAGCATCGACCACAAGTCTGGCCACCACACGCTCTCCAAACCAGTCAGGCGTAGAACTACAAATTCAGAGCATGTCCGGACTCCACACATATTGCGTAATTATTACACGTAATCTCCACTCGCGCTCGTGGGTATTTCTCCAGATACCCATCCTCACCCCATGACGAGGTTCGGACTTCATGCACATTCCGGATCCTTCTGCATCCCTCATCCCACGTTGTAGGAGGACTAACGGAACGCATGACCCACACCATCCACTCCTAGTGGGCCATGGGTGAGCAGCCCCGGCATGTATTCCGCCGTTATCAGGCCAGGAAGCTTGCAAGGGTAGATCCCGAGCGGTCCCCGAGACTAGTGCGGATGAATGTACGGAATTACGAGTAATGTCACAACTTGATCCTTCCCGAGCCGGGTCCAGCCGTTCACCCTAAGCGGAAAGAGTTCGCCGTTCGAGAGTCAGGAGCCACGAAGTCTCCTGCATTACGTCGGGAAGCCACAGAGTCGATAACAAGTTGTGGGAAGAGCTCGGCATGTACAAGCACCTTCAAGATATACAGTCTAAAAACCACCTCACGAAAGGTTTTTCAGATAAGCTCTGGCACTGATGCATACAATTTGAGGTTACATCGGGTCAGCACTGACGTGTTTGATCCTGACTCCTTTGCTGTGGTCGGATGCTTTCCCTGTAAAGCAATCCCGCACAACCTTGACATCGCGTTCGTACAAGGTATCATGCAGAACAAAGTCAGTGTGACGAAAGAAGACCGCGAATCCAATGTACAGGGTCACCCACGCAGTGCTTCAAGCATTAGTGCGACAATGCTCAGGAAGGAGCGGAGGTGACTCACTTGAGACCTAGGCACATGCGACTTCCGCGCCCAAAAGGTAGGAAGTACCGATTTATGCGGTCAAGGCTTGGGTTATCCGAGAGCCAGCGTTCGGGCCGGAAGGCTTCTGGATCTTCGAAAATTTCTGGGTCGAGGAGGATGTCGCGCAGCGTCATTCCGACGGCAGACTGGAAGTCATCAGCCTCGTTAGTCGCATGGGATTGTGAGATACATTACGAACACCGGCTGGGATTGCCCACTCTTGGTAGTGAAGGTCATCACGCGGAGACACAACAGACAGTCTCGAAGTCTGCAATGCTGAAAGTCGCATTGTTTCCTTGATGACGGCAGTCTAAAGGACCGTTAATTCAGCGTTCCTTGGAGCACAATGCATCGTAAACTCGACACCTACCAACCACGGTAACTTCTCCAGTTTTTGTAAAGAGGGTCTACTATCCAGCGTTGGCATGGCCTGCAGAAGTTCATCGTACAGACGGGGCGTGATCTTTGTTTTATCGGACAGAACAAAGAAAACACCGTTGGTGAGGATCCTTGCAGTAGTGTCGCTGCCAGCGACCAGCACGACGAACCCTTCCTGCGAGATCCGTTCCGGTCGTTTTTCTTGTTCACTCAGTCCTGAAAACGAGAGTATAGTCCGATACAGCTCATGTGTTGGACGAGCTCCTTTACTGACCCCCACATGCTGTGAATGAAAAGCTACTGCTTCGGTTGCCTGCTCCAGCATGTCCTGTAACCGGGTAGTTAGTCGATTTCATCCTACCAGAAAGGCTCAGAGCCTCACCTTCCTGACTTTGAGTAGTTTCGATAATTCCGGGGTCAGCCTCTCCAGAACCCATATGGGAAGTTTACTCGCCAGTGGAATGAACCATGGGAACTGCTTAGAAAAAGGCGTCCCTGTGGCCACAGCGTTCACTGTTTCCGCCCAGGCTTGGGCCAGCTTTTCGTCTCTAAGTAGGCCCATGCCTTTCCCAAGGAAGCTATCGGTAAGAGAGTCACAGTTCATAGTTAGCCAATTGACCTGAATCTCGGCATAGCCTTGGTGTTTAATTTGTTTGCGGACGTTCTGCAACATCGTCAAAACATTCTTGTAGATTAGATCCGTTGAGGAGGCGGCGGCCGCTTTAGAAAAGAGCGGAGATATGGAGGCCCGACGCTTGCGATGGACATCATGGAGTGAGGTCCCAAAGCCTGACCAGGTCAACCTTGGTTGGGTAGATTTTTGCAGAGCTATTGCAAACCTGAGCCAGGGGCACCTGCCATCAAAGCGGCCGGAGTGTATTTATCACGAATCCCCTTTGATGAACGTCAGCATCGCCAAATCGCCTCATTCAAAGAACCCACCCGTGCTGGGGTGACGTAGAGGACATCGATCCATTCAGGGTCGTCGACGTGCAACTCTTCAGGATTGATTCGCACGATATGTCCTTCGATCGAATAAGCACCGGATTATAGCACGCGACTTGACCAAATTCACCATAGATCTTGTGCAATCGCTTCAATTCCAGAAAAAAGGTCCCGGGACGATGGGGTCGCAGATCGTAATACGCCTCATACCATCTCGTTGCAGCGGCGATCTTTGGTCCCGGGAACTTCGCCAAAGGATGAAGAAAAATGCGGTATATGATCTTCGCTATCTGATACAGCGCAAGTACTGTCACGAGTGTGGCCCATAAGGAAAGCATTCTTGCTGGAGATTCCGTGTTCCTGACCATGTCTGTATGTACTCGCAATAAAGTGTTGATCCTGGTGACTAACACACGAATCAATCCGCCAGTCACATACAGAACTGCAGGTTTAAGCGGAACCAGACAAATCACGTCCAATCATTTACGTTTTGATGTTTGCTGTCCGCATGGGACTAATTGCGACCCCTTACCAGTGTCGTCACACTGTCAAATCTGGAATTGCCCCGAGCGCCAGCCAACCTACCTATGGTAATGCATGTCCCGCGTTCGTGCTACGGCTATGTATCTTTCGGCGCAAAAGCAGTTCATCAAAGAATAATATGTCGGAGCAGGAATCATCTATACCATAGTTAGGAGCTCCACACATGTGCAGCATAAGGCACAATGCGGCACAGTTCTTGCGGCATATCAGAGAGAGATATTCAAAAGCTGGGGTAATGCTAGAATACGAACACCGGAATGATGTTCTATCAGGAGGAAGGAGATCCGCCGAGCCGCGCGGCGTACCGGCTAAATCATCCCTGGGAGCTGCAAGCACGCGCGTGCGATACGACACGGGGTGTAACAACACGGCAGAGCCGGTATACGTACGATATATAGGCGAAAAGTAGTAACGTGTCCGAGCACTCAACGCCCGGATTCAGTCAACGCCCCGCGGAACACAAACCACCCTAACTTTTAACGTGCTATAACGCCACTAACATAAGCTTAATTAAGACTATAATTAAAGAAATAGAATTACTAAGGACTAAAAAAAATTTATACTAAAGTAGCTAGTAAGTATAGCGTTAATTAAAGTACGCTATCGCGAAAGCACTAAGTAATTTAAATATTATATATTCTTATAAAGTTTAACTAATAGAAACTTAGTTCCTAGTAAGAGTAAAAGCTTATTATTTATATAAAAGGGCTTACGGCGCGTTACTTACCACCTATAAAGGAGATAATATAAAATTTCACGTTAATAATAGCTAAGGAGCTAGTAAGCGAAAGCTAAATTATATAGTTTATTAACTAATATAGTAATTATTTTATCTTTTAATAGGTAGCTAGTATAAATAGTAATTATTATAAAACTAACTTAGGTAATGAATATAGCCTGTATTTTAACTTTCTAAGTAATAAACTTAAGAAATGCAATATTAAACGTTATTATATATATAATATAAATAAAAAGGGACGCCTAATTAGTATTATTAGTAAATTAAAATAAACGTTCAGCAGGTAAATATTGTTAGGTTCCATCTAAGATAGCTAATCCTAAATGGGCTATGGTTGGTTCTCGGGCAGGAGTACTGGTAGGACGGGAGAGGGTCGTAGTGATAGCTTGCGCTTGTCACTGGGGCGTTGGTATCGAAGGTGTGTACAGCACAATCAAATCAACAAGGTTGCTTATTCAGATCCAAACGATAGATTGATAAACAAGATTGAACACGAATATCCTGGGAGGGATATTCGAGCTCTCTATATACTACGTGAATCCTTTTCTGCCATCCTGCATCCTTTTACCATCCAACCCTTGGCGGGATGGTGCTGCCATCCGGGATGTTACTGCCATCCTGTTCTTGGCAGGATGGTTCCTCTTGGCGGGATGGTAGGTCACGTGATCTCGGTAGTGCAGTCCCACTGATGGTTACCCCGCGGCTGCCCATCGTTGGTCCTTGACACTTGTAGGTCGCTCGGATCCTAACAAATATAAGAAAAAAAGAAATTTATAGTAGCTTTTTAAAATAGCTTTTATAAATAAATTACTCTTTTAGCGTACGTGTGCGCTAATAGGTTAGCTTTATAATTAAAAGTTATTTATTAGTCTACTAATAAGGGCATATAATTAAGCTAGGTAAATAATATTTAAGTAAAAAAAATACTAAGTCTTTATTAGCTTATTACTTTTAAGCTAGATAAATAATAATAATAGCCTTACCTAGCTTAAGTAAGTATTTAATTACTATACTAAAATAAAAGATTAATAATTTTACTAATTACTTATTTTTAATAGCTATAGATCTAACGTTACTATAATTTTTTTAACTACTATAATTAAAATAAAATACTACTAACGTGGTTCACCACCGAGCGGGCCAACCCCACCGAGCGGGCCACTTTTTAAAAGTCAGTCTATTGCGAAGCGCCTCCTACAACACCACTATAATTTACTATAATTCGCAGAACATAGAAATACTATTTAGACTTATCGCTATTAGATGTATCTACAATTTCTACTACGCAGGCGCGAGCGTTATGGCCAGCTTCGCCGCAACGTCCGCAGCGCCTCTGCCCACGCACCCTCTTTGCAGACTCTTCACCCTCCTTTTGCCTACTACTATCCTTTTTAGCTATTAAATTAACTACCTCTCCTACTATAAGTGTCTTAGCTGCCTAAATATACTTTCTCTTTTAACTTTTTACCTCTATTACTATCTTTACTACTTTACAAAGCCCTACTATTTCTTATTATATTAACACTATTTCGTGCCCTATTAATGCAACACCTTTGTTAAGCTGCTTAACAGCTCTAAGAAGCGGAGAAACTAGTAAATCTTTATACTTCTATATACGCTTACGAACTAGCGTTAACTAAGCCTCTATCTCGCGGAGGTTACTTAGTATTTTTAATTCCTATAGGGTGTCCTTTGCGTTAGGTGGAGTTAGCGTACAAAGAACCATATTAAGTCTTAATAATACCGCCTCTAGGTCGTGTAGGACTAATCTAGCGCCTCTAAAGCCTACGCAGATGTTCGCCTTTGTTATTACCTTCTTAAAAGCTACTTTAAAGTGTGAACCAAATAACTCATGTATATCCCCCTCTGCCACTAGAGGTAAGCTATCTCCTATATACCCAGGCGCAAACATCCTAGATAACTGGCAAACAGCAAACAAAAGGAAAATAAGCCATCAGCTCGGTGGCAAACATTAAAAATAAATAAAAAGAAAACAAGCCATCAGCTCAGTGGCAAACATTAAACCTTACATAAAGGCTAGTAGAAAGGCCTCCTTTTTAATCTACTTAGTGCTATACCGTGCTAAGCTACTAATCTTATTGCTATACGCCCGCTTTAAAGGCGAAAAATAACCCACATTAAGTGGCTACAAGAGGTGTGATGAGTGTAAAGGCATATAGAGAATAATAATCTTCTATTCCTTACAGTATTTATAGAATTCGTGTGAGCAGTAGCTCTCGTGGCTATCTATAATTAGTAGCTAGTGTGCACCTAAACTACGCGCCTTAGTATAGGTATTAAAGTGCCTTAGCTAGGCAAGGCTAAGCTTATTTAACGTCTAGCTATTAGGACTAACTTTAATAACCTAGTCTTAGGGTAGACTATAGAACTAGGACGTGATTAGAACCTTACTAGGGAAGATAAGAAAGGGTAGCAGAGCCTAGCCTTTAGCGCTAACACCCTAGATATTAGTAACCTACTTATAGTTACTAAGTTAAATCTTCTTTAGGTTGCTTCGCTTCTTAGAGCCTGTAAAGACTATCTAACCCTGTATTACCCCTATTATAAAGCCTGTCTCGTCGAAGTTATACGTATCGTTATTAGCAATACCGTACTTAGCCTTAGTATTAGTAACCAGCTTAAACTAGGGCGTTATAATACGTAGATCTTTGTTTAGGGCTCGCTAATAATTATATAGATAGCTCCTTTAAAGCTTAATTTCTAGCGTACGCGTCTTAAGCCTGTTTATCTAGTACTTACTAATAGGCTATCTACTGCGCTTAGCAAGTAGATTATTAGCTATATCTTAGACTATATCCCTTATTACACCTATTCCTCGCTAGTTAAGCTTAAGTATACGTCGGACTAAAGCCTCCTCCTCTAGCTTAGTTAGCTTCTTTAAGTTAGGCTCGCGATCGCGTTAAAAGAGGGCTCCTTAGCGTTATTATTATACTATTATTTAAAGCACGCTAAAGGCTATAATAACGCGTCTTTTACTCTTATTATAATCTTTAATTATAGCTTAGATAGTAAGCTATAGTGCGCTTTTAGTATAAGGTTGTTACGCGTTATATTGTGATGGCATTATAGTATAAGCTAGAGGTGGGCTGCATTTAGCAAAGTTGGCCCGCTCGGTGGGGTTGGCCCGCTCGGTGGTAAACCACGTTAGCTATTTTATCCTTTTATTTAATCTATACGCTTTAGCTACTTAATATAGTACTTTTTAAATTTTTCTTATTAGACTACTTAGCTAAGCTTATAACTTACTTTTAAAAGAGCTAAGGCCTACTTTTAATAAAAATAAATAGCTTTTTCCTTTTATTTTAAAAGACCTAAATAAGCTCCTTTAAAGAGGAGATAATCCTTAAGTTTTTTAAGGCTACTAGTATATTACTTTTTAACCTTAAGGTTATACTTAAAAGATTTAAGAAAACTACTTAAGATAATAATTAAAAATTATAAAAAAGCTCTTACTTAGTACTTAGTAATAATAACTAGTGTAAACTAGATTGCCTTATATAAGCTATAAAGCAATAGAGTAGGAAAGACGCGTAAAAGCTTAGTTATTTACTTTACTATATTTTTACTAACGTTTAGCTACTTTACTATAAGAATACTAGATTAAGAGAAGCGCTTACTACAAAAAAAAGGTAGGCCTTTAAATTTTTAATAATATTAAAAATACTGTAGTAGGGCGGTCTTCTAGTTACTAAGCAAAGTTAAGAAGGCTTATATATATTAGTCTATAAAAAAGTAAGAGAAGAAGGAGTAAAGACTTTAAAAAGCTAAAATAGCTAAGTTAAGGAAGGTAGCTAAGCTATATAAGGAAAAAATTATAGCAGAGAAGCGTGTGACGTAGGAGGCAACCAAGATAGCTAGGGAGAAGGAGAGGGCTAAGAAGGCAGCAGAGCGCGCTTGCAAAAAGAAGGCTCGTAATATGGAAAAAGCTATATAATTCACCCGAAAGGGTAAGAGAAAGGCATTGCAGCTATTTATATAAAATAATAAGTATTAGAGATATATAGTTAACGCTATAGTAACTATAGACGCCTTAAGTACTTTATTAGTAGCTCTACCTAGGACTACGCGGCGTGGCCATAACGTTAAGCTTCTAAGTAAATATAAATAGTGTAGGTTAGTTATAAGTATAAATATAGCACTTTAATATAAAATATTATAATAATAGTAATTAGTTTAGACTTATAGCGTCATTTTAATTAAAGAGTTATAGTGTTTAGCGGGGCATTAACTGAATCCGGGCGTTAAGTGCACGGACACGTTATCGGAAAGAGGTTTCGTAGCTTTTGAATGAGCGCTCAGTTGAGGTTTCTTTCCTTCAACCGCAGGGCAGGGCTTATTCCAAAGTCTGCACAAAAGTCGCATACACTTTTTATCATCTCGAGCCTATCTCTCGTAGACGGGACGGGACCTCATCTCTGAGGCTGTTACGCAAGTCCTCGCATGCGGCTAGCCCAAAAGACCCTTGTTCGCGCCGCAATGGCCACAATGGCGCACTTTCCTGCATGTCAGATTCGCACAAACATCACACTAGCACGTGCGATGCAGCGGTCCGGAAAGGTCAGCAGGCTCAGGGCGTCGGACGTTCTTCCCTCGGCGCGGGTGACTGCATGCGCACATTGAATGCGGCGCGGCCTGATTGGCGGATATGAAGTCTGGGGTCAATCACCATACCCCAAAGTAGGTACTCTAGCACTTCTCCGGTGAGTTTCGTGTCATTTCGAAATTCATCAGTATACCACGCATCTTTGCGATCCACTTTCGAACTTGGCATATTGAGTCTTTGGGGCTCCAGTCACTTCCGAACTATAGCCCAGCATGGACAACATGGAAGATGATTATGTCCACACTCCAATTGTAAACCAGGTTTATGTGATGGCAGATGATGAGGACACGGTATGTTTCATCACACAATGCACCTCTAGTGACAGCTATTCACCCTAACGCAGCAGGAGCAGGATCGTCAAGGTAAGTACACAGCTCCATAGCTCATCCATACCACCAGACTAGCACTATACCCAAGGCATAAGATGAAATGTTACTCACCTGTCCTCGCAGACCTCCAGCACCAAATGTGGGTCCTGACCTTCGACGGGAGACTCCACACCACACCCCTCTCACCGAGGATCGACTCGGTCCTCGACGTCGGCACGGGCACAGGAACCTGGGCCGAAACGATAGCACACGCGTTTCCAACAGCCAAAGTCATTGCAACAGACCTTATTCTGCCCCCAAGGAAAGATGGAACGCCGCCAAACTTGCATTACACCCAGCACAATGCTGATGACTTGGAGTGGACGTTGTTCAGAGACAGCCAATTCGACTTCATACACACCCGCATGATGACGAGCGGTATCCGCGACTGGCCTGCATTCCGCGCAAATTGCTTCAGACACCTGAAGCCGGGCGGGAATCTCGAGATTATAGACGTGTCACATCCACTGCGGTCAGCGGACGAAAGATACGATTGCAAGGAGAACTCTGCGTTGATCAACTTCGTGCACGTAGCAGGCAAAAGTTGGCGGAATGACGGCTTTGACTATCACATCGCGAAGAAGCAAATTGCTGGGCTCCGGGAAGTAGGGTTTGAAGACGTGGAGGAGACGGTGTACCGCTGGCCGATCGGCAGTTGGTCTGAGGAGGAGCGAGAGAAGAAACTTGGAAGACTTTCGCTGTCTAATACCGAGAAGTTTCTCACATTGCGGGGACCGCATATTCTGACGAACAAGGGATTCATGAGTAAGGGGGCCGCCGATAAGGTACTCGATGCGGCGAAAGACGACTTTTTCAAAACTAACGAGAGAAAGTACTACTATGTCATGTACGTCCCATTCTCTTTTGTTTTCCTTCCGGGCGGTCAGTTGCTTATGGACGTTTAGGAAAGTTCACACTGCACGTAAACCGGCGCAGCCTTGATTGTTGCCATCTTGCGTTTAAGATTTTTCCATGAGCAACTCTTTGGAACAAACATTGGCCCATTACAAGATTTAGCCGGTCGTTGTTCCTTCTAGGCAAAGTTTCCAGTGTTTAAATTTCTCCTAATCGGTACCTTCGTTACTTAAAAGCACTGCTTGCACGACATTGAAATGTTAAAGCTACCATGAACATCATGATTACAGTACAATCCAGTCAAGGGTTGTTCCATATCAATATTCAGGTATGCCCACAAGAGTTATTAAAGACAACTGATGCATGGATCTCCCTTCATTACCCCAAGGTGATCCTACTGGACAAAATTTCCCAAAAGGGGTATTGCAGTTTGAGCTAGCTGCTGTGTTTAAAGTATAGGATTGACTTCACGATGACTACCGAGTATATGAATTTGAACTGTTGAGGTGTTGAATTCACCCAGCATGACCAGATCTGCCGAAAAGGTCCACTCTTCCGATAAAAGCTTCAGCATTCGCATAGGTTAAGGTTAATTCTGCCAGGGATCGATAGCAAGCGGAATGTTCGCCGTGGGGACATCGATTCTTGGCCTTTGCTAGGCCCATTGAACCAACCATCGCGCTTCTCGATCCCCCCCGCTGTGTCACGTCCCGTCGAGGTGATCTTACAGGTATTTTTGTGCAACCAGCAGATCGCTCGCTAGACCAGCATGATTCAGAATCCACCTCAGAACCTGGTCTTGTACCACTGCGCCGAGGCATGCACTAATACGGCACCTGCGTGCGGTCTCATCCACTCGGTGCAGAGCCTCGTCTGTGATGCAAAAAAAACGATAAGATGCTGCAGTTGCCGGTGCAGGGGATATCCGAGGAAATGGCGGTGTCTACAATTGATCGCTTTCCTGCGCAAGTTAGAAGAGGCGCTGGCACTGCTTGAGTTCGTAGAGTGATGGTGTCAGCAGTTAGCCGTCGACGAGACTTAGACAAGCAAGCCGCCAACTTCCATCATCATGATTATGAACGAAATCCCCACCATCGGCGGTGGCTCGAGAGTGAGGGTATGAGATAGCGTAACGGCTCGACACCCTTTCGCCTAGCGCATCCACTTGGGCAGACTTACGCACGCTAGGCCTGTCCGTGCGTGCATTAAATCAGGACAGCCGCCACTGAACGGGATCGTCATCCGGGAGGCCCGCTCGTGGCGAGCGCGCTAGGGATGTGCCGATACGGGGATTTGGTGACTGATACGTGTATATACAGTACAACCTACACTTTCCGCGCCTTAATTTTGTGTGCTACGACGAGACCTCAAAGTCCATTGGCGGCAGCAATATACGTGGTGGCAAGCAGAGGATCTCGCGCCCAGTTGGACAAGACAGTAATCTCTACGCAGCGCCCGTGACGCCGCCAAAATTTAGTCTCATGATCTGCGCTGCTACGTCAACTGATACTACCTGTGGTTACCCTTGGCCCTGCGTTGTTTGGGCACAAGACAACGATGAGAGTCGCGAGGGCCTTGTACGACGCGTCTCTCATACAAATAAAGGGGCAAAACAAGCTCTTGAGGTCAAACGCTCTCGCGCAACTGTCGCTGGTACTGCTGAGAAGCGGCAACTGCGTGAGATCAATCAAAATATCGCTCATAATAACAGACAACGCCGGACCACTAACAAAGCAGCTGGCAAGAAAGGTAGCGCTCTCCGCGCTGGTATCAAGAACCTCTCAGCGCTGAGAAATTCTATAAAACAGAGGAGTTTGTGTACAAAGGAGGGAAGGGCATGAACGGCATCTGGTACGCGGAGAACATACTCAAGAAACACCTGTTCCCCTATTACTGCGCTATACGCGACAATAACCTAGGGGCAATTATCTATTTAATTCAAGACAACGTATGCCTACACGCACTAGGTCTACGTTACTGCTAGCTAGAAATCAAGGCCTTAGGAATTAAGTTTGGCCCTCACCCTCCTATTCTCCCGATATACACCTAATTAAGCGCTGTTTTGGGCGTCTAGAAGGTTTCCTAGGGAGTTACGAGTGCGACTCAACTTCTAAGGCTGCCAAAAAGGCTGCTGAGGAGTACGTACGTCAAGTGTGGCAGAATGATGAGGATCTCCAGCAATATATGGCTGAAAAGCTTCATCCTACCTACTTTATACGCGTTTCAGAGCTCTGTGAGCAAGCAGGTGGCCAGAACAACTTTACAGCATAATCAGAACACCTTATTTTGGTGTATTTGTCGACTATTTCGATGGAATTAAGATGCTGCGATTTTCATGTTGCAACCCCTGCAGGAATCCCTGCAGCACGTGATTGACACCTTTCTTGAGCTTACCCCTTGTAGTAAGGGGGTTCCTAAGAATAATATAGTATATATAGCATATATAGGGCTTGGCATACAGAAACTAAATCGCTATCCCTGGATGTAACGTATCATATACGGGATATCCGGTAATCCGTAAGTTACATGCCCATCCCTAGAGCGCGCTCGGGGGTGTGGGGCAGGACTCCATTCCCACAAAATACCCGAGGTACGCGCGCTGCCCTCTGCCGAAGCAACCAGAGCGATCAAAGCAGGTGAAGGGCAATCTATCGTTCGGCCAAAAGGGCAGACGATCACGCCGACCCCAAGACCCGTCTTGACACACCGTCTAGCGTCCTGCCAAATGAAAGCGACTAGATGACGGCTAGGCCGCTTAGTCCGCGATGTTTTTACCCTGTATAGGATGGCGTGTCTATCGCAAGAGTCTGCCTTAGTCTATTCCGAAAGGTCTGTACATGCCACGCTAGAGTCCAAAGGAAGACGGTGCAGTAGCGTGACAGCAGTCCAGTGTCGACTCAACCTTTGGAAGTGCTGATATGACCGAAACGTGGCTATCCCGGCATGCAATGTATCGCCGCACGATGATCGCAACGTATTATCTGTCATTGGTTGGTGCTCAACCTGCCCGAGGAGCAGTGTCTTTTGAAAACGGTCCACTGTCCCCACAAATCCGTGCCATCCACGTGCGGTGAATTCTGGCTGACTTCAGTGTCCACTCAACCGCCCCATCATCAACCCTCGAGCGCGCCTCACCGTTTGCGCGCCAAATTTACCAGTTAGGGGCCGCGCGCTTAACTTCCCTGAACATAAATACCCTGAACAAAAGATACGACGGCCAAACCCACCGTTGTGGTTCGACAGCTACTCTGCCAACCAACCAAATTGCTACACACCACTCACCATGACGGCTGCGGAAGTGAAGATTGATACACGGCATCTCCGCTACACGGGAGACGCTCTGGTATGTGCACTATACTGTCTGCGTTACGCAGTTCAATTTCCGCATATAAAATCTCGACTAACACCACGATAGTCTGCTTTGAAGCACAGCGGTGTAGACGAGCATCTACGCCCGCACGATCAATATGGCGAGGGACAACGCTCTACAGATGGACCGAGCATCAAGGATTTCGACCTCCCCGGGAGAGTATGGATCAACAGCACACATGAGCGTCGCGCTCCACAACCAGGAAAGGCCCGCCATATCGGTGAATATGCACTCACAACCAAGGTCGCACCCTGGGTTATGAAGGCAATTTCCACGTACCAGCCTTCGCCTGAAGTACTTGAGCTCATCAAACCATTTGCACAAGAGTACCATGAAACAGTTGAGCAAGAACGAGCGACGACTTCTCGTCTTCATGATATCGATGCGATTGAGCTGACGTATCAATGCACACTGGAGATTTGTGCGGCCATACTGCTGGCTGCGGACAAAACCGATGAGCCTGTAGAGTTGAATCCCAAGTTGCATGCATCGCAGGCAGGTGGCGATGATCACTTCACCCCGTGGGGACATCTCCTCACAGGCCTGGAATGCGATCCACCGATTATCGTTCAATTCCCGTTCTACCTAATGATGTGTCAATCATTCACTCTGGAGCCAATTCATCTTCGCGAGGACTACGTGTACACTGCTCTCACAGGTGTAGACTGGGTAAGAACTTCCTATGTACTACCAAATACAACCTTTTTCATGTCGAGGACGCTCGCTAATTATCTATTGCACAGGCTCGAGGGCAAGGAAAATTCAGCCGGCGCTTCGAAGCTTTCGAGAAGAAAGCCCGCGAATCTGTCCCCACGCTAGATGACCGTAGATCGGGTGAAGATCGCTCTTTCTGGCGCCTTGCTTTGGGCTACCTCCGTGCTATGAATGGTACCGAGAACGCACGCCCATACAAGACTCCCCGAAAGGCCGCCATCGACCACGGCTTTCCCCCAGAGCTTACCATGCTTGCTCGATCCTTCGACACGATCGGATCGGCGTACATGGCCCGCGACGGCGCAGCCTTCCTGGATGACGCTGGTATTGATTCGATTCTTGGATCTGCTCTGCCGAACGATGTCATGGATCTCCATACTGATATCTTCACTGGGGAGACTAGAAATCTACTGCGACTTCTGTACCCGAGTGGAATGAATATCGAGCGGTCCATGCAGACTACTTCGACAATCCTGTCGACAATGTTGTGTGAGATCTTCCGAGGCCATCATAGGGCGCGGTTCCACAACCGCGAGGACGGACGCGTCTCGTCAACGTCGCCACCGTACAGCTTCAGCCGCGCACGACACCGACGCATCTTTGAGACGCTGGAGCTGTACATTACCAAGTACCCCCAGTTCTGGGAGTGGTATGTGGTTCACTTTTCTTTATCTCCTGCTTCAATTGTACTGACAGTCTCAGGACCTGGGCCATCTACCACCGTGCCAAATCGCAGATTACCGCAGCTGGACTCGCCGAGCCGCTCGTTGCCGGTCTCAAGCGCGCCATCACGCACGAAACGCTCCCAGACTCGGAACCAAACAAGTTCCTCCACCTCTGGTACGACATGGTGGAAGACGGCAGCGCTCAGCTCTCCAAGGAGAAGCCACTCGGCGTCTCAAAAGATGTTGCTCACGTGGTCCGCCAGATTCACGACCTCTGGCACACGCAGCTATGCAAGGCGGATAAGGCGCCAGGATGGGGTCGCGACTTCGACTACCGCAGTGACATGTTGCTGGGCGAGGCGGGCAGGATTCTGAATGAGCGAGGCGAGGTGACGGAGGACACGTATCGGTTTGCCATTGCGTATGGGCGGCTGAGTATGTCGTTGCCGTATGTGGCGTATCATACCGTCGATGCTATCATCATGGCTTATGGGGCGATTCCTGGGGACGGAGCTGCTGCGCCCGGGACGCCGTAAGGGGCTCCTTTCTTTGTTGCGTTCGATACGATCTTTCTGCGGTTTACGAGGCGTGGATTGGACAGAGCTCATACACGATCTTTAGATGAAGTGGGGAGAGCAGTATGACGGTCACGAAATTATGACACAGGATATAGGATATGCATGCAGCAATTGAATATCACGTATACATTGACATCTGTCTTATTGTTTCCATAGGTGGCAGTGTTGTAGCCAGTGGGCCGGCTAGGATACGAGCCAGGGACTGGTGTTCGGGTCTACCAGCGCTGCGGAAGACCGATGTGACTTGACATTGTGCGATGCTCATCTAGTGTCACCCGGGCACAGCATTTGTTGTGGCTTGAGAGCCACGATAGTACGAACGCGTTGGAGTGGTCACCAGAAGTCGTTGAATACGTGAATTCATAAATGGGTATCATGCGGCTACTTTCGGTTCGCTCCTTCCTCACGCTCCACAATGCGGGCACTTTGGGTTCGCTCCTTCCTTCCCACCCAACGCGTGGTAGGTCACGCGCAACAGCCGGTCGGTCCTGCCGCTGCAATCGACGACCTCCGCTCATCCTTCTCCTCTCTATCCACGGCCTCGAACGGTATCCTCACTACCATCCAGTCGCACAGAAACTTCCCCAAGATAGCTCCCAGCACTATGGAGATGAATATCCAGCCATTGAAGCTCATGACAATCAGCATGAGCAAGTATGCGACGCCCAGGGTGATGCCGTGAATGATGGCTCGGACGAGCTGCTGTAGCGACGTGGCGCGAAAGGTAGCGTAGTGTGTCCCCAGTGCGATGGCGGGGCCCTGGCAGCAGCTCGCCGCCTTGTTCGAGAGCGCGGCCTGCTGGATGCGCAGTTGGCGCTGGAACTGGCGGAGGAGGAAGGCGTCCCATTCGGAGCTGAGCCGGCGGAGAAACTCGAGAGCAACGACGAGCATGGCGGCGCCCACGCACGACGCGGCGAACATGGCGTTGTTCTTGATGTGCCACGACCCGGAGAGGATGCACGAGTCGACAATGCGCCAATTCCAGAGCATCTACAGGTCATCATTAATGAAGCACGTGGAAGTGGCAATAGATAGACGTTGAATACCTCCATCTGGCACTCGCCGGCGCCCATTACCGTGGCCGTGGAACTGTGGCCGCCGTGCGACATGGTGTAGAACCGTGGGATGGGATCTCGAGAGGTGGTTCAACGGGTGCCCGAGGACCCTCTCGACCCAGCGCCCATGGCGATATACATATCCACGATGCTGCGCAGGATTGCGCACTGTGTGGGAACATGCAGTCGCACTTGCAACGGCCGAGACTGTGACAGTCGAGGAAACAGTGGGGGAACTTGCTCAAAGATGCTCAGCCTTGCCAAAAACACCTTAGAAACACCGTCCGCCCCGCCCCTTGACATGGCGCACTTTGTCAGACCCGCTCCGGGACAATCGAGCAATTATTCGGCTACCGGCACTCTGTCGACATTATATACAGCCATGGCTCGCATCGGGAGAGAGGCCAGCAGCCCAGGCGAATCTTCGCGCAGCCATTTCACCGCGCAGCAGCCATCATGAACATTCTGACTGCTCGCCAGCACATCCAGAACCAGTCCGCCGCCTCTGTCGTCGAACCGCACTGGGGATACGCCGATAGAGTTATACCCTGTGTTAATGATGCGGGGTCGTGTAAGTACCTCGATGTGGTGTATGCCGCACACGACATTGGCATGTACTACACCGGCATCATCTGGGCAACCGTCGGCGGCATCCTCGTCGTATGGGCCATCGGCCGACACTTCCTGCGCACCCACCCATCAGGCGTCGCACTTCCGGAAAAGATCGCAGCAGAAGACGTGAACTCGAGACCAGGTGCGATTCAGCGCTTTACGACCGCTATTCCTGCGTATGCGCGCCAGTATCTGCTTCCTGATGCGAACCATTTCATCTTTGGTCGCGTTGCGCGCGCCCAAGTCCTGACCTTTCTGGTCCTTCTCGGCTACCTCACCATCTGGTCGTTTGTGGGCATCTACTGGGGCACGTGGATCACACCCGTGAAGAAAAACCCTGGTGTCTACAATACGCGAACGAGTTTGGGCCCATTCTCCGATCGGGTCGGTGTCATTGCCTATGCCTTGACACCGCTCTCCGTCATGCTCGCAAGCCGCGAGTCCATCCTGTCGTTGGTCACTGGTCTCCCCTATCAAAGCTTCAACTTCCTCCACCGCTGGCTTGGCTATGTCATCTTTCTCCAGTCGTCTGTCCACACCATCGGCTGGTGCATTGTCGAGGTGCGATTGTATCAGCCCCAGCCAACAGTAGCCATCACCTGGATCAGGCAGCTCTACATGATCTGGGGCGTCGTCGCTATGATTCTACTCCTACTCATCGTTGTCCTATCTACGCCCTGGGGCATCCGCGCGACTGGCTACGAAGCTTTCCGGAAAATACACTACGTGCTCGCCATGGTCTACATCGGCGCCTGCTGGGGGCACTGGGAACAACTCAAGGTTTTCCTGATCCCAGGCCTCGTCGTTTGGCTCATCGATCGTGCAATCCGTCTCTTCCGCACAGCCCTTCTCCACTACAATTTTCTCCCCTCTGGTCGTATGGGCTTCCGCGCCGCATCCGCCGACATCACCTTGTTCAAGGATGAGGCCAACGGCGACGTAGTGAGAATGGATTTCGACCACCCACACGACGCCTGGGCCGTAGGTCAGCACTTTTACATCATGTTCCCCGAGGGTTCCATCTGGCAATCGCACCCCTTTACGCCGCTCAGCCTCCCCGTCTTCGGCGCAGATACGCAGAGACACTCGTACCTTTTCCGTGCGAAGGGTGGCGAGACCCGCAAGATCGCTGAACTGACAACTAAGCGTGCTGCTCGCGCAGCCGATCCGCAGGAATCGCATGATGGACTCATGGGTAGCGCGCGTCTCTCCGTTGTTCTCACTGGCCCCTACGGCGAGCAGACAATGCGCGATCTCGCGAGCGACTCAAACATTCTCTGCATCGCGGGTGGAACCGGAATCACTTATGTCCTACCTGTACTTCTGGACATAGCGTCTCGACCACAGAATCGCGATCGCAAGGTCAGTCTTGTGTGGGTCATTCGCCACCGTGGGGATATCGATTGGGTCGCGCCTGAGCTCGCCCTTTTGAAGCAAAAGTGCAGAAATTTACGAACAGCTTTCCACATCTATGTTACAAGGGCGGCCGAGGACTACCACCATGAGCCCAACGTCCCCACTGAGAGCGAGAAGGTCGTCGACACACCGTGCTCACCAACTAAGGAGATACAACCCATTATTGTCTCGTCTGGCTCGAGCTCTATTTCTGTTTCGTCCGCTCTCTCGGTTCACGGCGTCTCGAAGTCAGAGCTCAATCTCGACCACCTTCAGGCGAGGCCCAGTTTACGGGCTCTCGTGGAGGATTTCGTCGCCTCCACAATAAACGGAAGGACCGATGTGTTTGCCTCGGGGCCGGGCGGGCTAATCAGTGACTTGCGCAGCATCGTCGCGAGCTTGAATAGCGGCGCGGACGTTTGGAAAGGGGATGAAAGGCGCGATATCAGGCTGACGTGTGATGATCGGTTGGAGTGGTAGTGTTGCTTTTGTATTTTGTTAGACTTTGATACCCCAATTGCATTCTCTTCCTCCATTTTGCTTGGATAACCTTGGAATGCGAGAGTGAGTGACTCGACCTAATTCGGCTAGGCGCGGCACGTGGAAGCGTGTCCCCGGGCCTTCTCTTTCGCCTTCGCGTCGTCCAGTTTTCCTACGTTCATCATCTAAGCACCCGGGCACATTCAACTTACCCTCATACTTTGCAAGCGTGCTACATGCATGGCGATGGGGGCGCCACAAACACAGATGGCTGAGCGCTGACACCAGCGATGGGCCATCTCACGTTCCTTCTCGTGTCATAACCTCGTCCCTTTACTGCCTCTTAGGAAACACACTCATCTCAGCACCTCGTATGCAAGCCCCCTACGCTATTGAAGATACGCTATCACAATGAAGGAGTGTGCTGAGCGCTGACACCAGCGATACGTCTTTCTCTCAAAACGTGTGATATGGTCTCTTGGGGGCCGTTTTGTAATTTGATTAGAACCGCAACTGTATGTTTTTATGCCGATATTGCAAAAGAGTCTATATTTGGTTATAGGAAGCCCCGGACGCAGAATGGTCGAAAGGGACGCACGAGGAATGAGGAACAAGGAGGGCCAGGCACGCGTAGATTCTGGACCGCCCGTCTGAACGATACTAGATGCGGATACGTCTGGACCGCCCCTACTGCATGAACTCCCATGTACTCTGTAGGAGACGCTCTTCTCTTAGACCTCTAATTATGCTGACGACTTATCTCGAGGCATCTTTGCACCCTCCTGAGATGCTCGCTTAGTGCACCAATCGTTCGCAGAATACATGTAAACCGGCCAGGATGTCTTGATTACATTGGCTTACACACTTCGTCCGACCCCACCGGCTGGCGCCATCTCTACACGTCTCGTACAACATCTCAGCCTCGGGACTAATATAGACACGGCTGGGAAAATGAGCGCACTATCACGAACCTTCGCACAAACCCTACATCCTACGATGATGCGCGTCTCAGCCCGCCCTTTCATCTGAAGGATGAGGCCAGATGACCAAGCCTTCGGTGTGACACTGCTCTTGTTCAGCTGCCGCTGATGATCAGCCCTGGTCACTGTGCTCGCGAATGGAAAAGTTGGACCGTTAATGTCGCAGCCTGGTCTTCACGTCAAGATGAATTTAAATACGAGTAAAGGCTGCCGTACTTGTTGTGGGCAGGACTTGAGGCCTTCTCTTCTTTACGAATTGTACATCCTGCGAGGATTACAACCTGCTTGAAGCGTCAGTATGAAGGCACTCCAGCACCTCCTGCATGTCGCAATAGTCACGTCCATTGTCGAAGCAGCGCCACAACGCTCCGACCCGCTGGCAAAAGGCGCGCCGAAGTCCGCATATTGGCCTGTACCAGCGAATCCAAGGGGTCCTACCCAGCCGTAGGTCATTGACCAACTTCCATGTTCGCACCCCACTTAGTCAACTATAGTACCATAGCAACAGGCCCTGGTGCCGTCAATCACAATGCATCCTACGACCCAAGCGACATCACCCCCGCGAAACCAGTGAGGGTCGCCAATGCCAAGATTCAAGCTGCAGCCGCATGCTCTGGTCCTGTGACGAGCAATCCTACCGGCTTCTGGATGGATCAGCAAGATCACACTGGCAACGCAAGAGGATTTGCTCCGTTCTTGGTAATGGTGTCCTCCTCCCCAGCCAGCCATACGACTAATGCTTTTAGGGCAACTTCTTCACCTACCAGACTTGGCGCAACGTCCAAAGCTACGGTGCCAGAGGTGATGGCTCTGGAGATCAGACAGAAGCTATTCAAAATGCCTTAAACGACGATAGTCGCGGCGGCACCAGGTACCAGGGTCCGCTCGGTGCGCAGCCCGCGCATGTTTTCATCCCGAGTGGCACGTATCAACTAGGCTCGAAGCTCGATCTCCGAAAAGGAACGATCATCATGGGCGACCCGAACAACCCTCCTGTGCTGAAAGCTGCTCCTGGATTCAGTGGAGATACTCTTATAGATGGTCACGACTTCGCAAGTGCTCCAGAGACGAATTTCATGATTCAGTTGCGAAATGTCATCATCGAGTAAGTTCTTTTCGTACAGAAAAAGGATCGCTGGTAGCTAATAACCGCAGTACTACATCGGTATTGGCAAGTAAGAAGTTGGTAGCTCTCACTTGGGGCATAGCACAAGGCTGTGCTCTCGGCAATGTTAAGATCAACATGCCCTCTAGTTCCACTGGACACACAGGCATACTTATCGCAGGTGGTTCCACGATTGCTGTCACGGACATTCAGATCACGGGTGGTGTTATCGGTATCCAGAACTCAAATCAGCAGGTTGTGTTTAAGAACATTTACTTCAAGTTCTGCACTACGGCGTACGTCGCAACCGGAGGGTTCAACTCACTATTGCAAGGCGTCACGTTTGATACTTGCGGCGTGGGCATCGACATAACCGGCAATTCGGGTCAGCATGGCGATGTTATCCTGCTCGACTCAGAGTCTAAGAATTCGGGCAACACCATCGTTTTCAGAGACTCGTCGAACGACTCAGGAAATCGCAACAATCAAGTTGTGATTCAGAATCTCAAGCACGACACGACCAATCCCATTGCAGTCACATCGAAGAACCAGGTCGTGCTTGCAGCCAGAGCTACAGTTGATACATGGGCATGGGGCAACGCAGTGCCAGGGCAGTACGTGAAGGGCCAGACGTACCCTAATGGGCGGCCCGGTGCCCTTCTCGATGCGTCTCAAAATTTCTTCATGAAAGATGCACCGACATATGCAGGATACGCCAATGACCAGATTGTGAACGTAAAGAATGCTGGATTTGATGTGAAGGGCGATGGAAGGACGGATGATTCTGCGGCTCTCAACGCGATTCTTGCCCAGAATGCGGCCAACTGCAAGATCACGTAAGTCCAATTCCATTCTCCAAGAGGAAACAAACGCGCTGACAAGAGCCTAGGTATTTCCCCTACGGTGTCTACATAGTCCTTTCCACCCTCTTCATCCCACCAGGGTCACGCATTGTAGGTGAGGCTTGGCCCGTTATCAGCGGCGCAGGCGCCAACTTCAAAGACGCGAACAACCCCATCCCCATCGTCAAAGTTGGCAACCCGAACGATGTGGGTGTCGCCCAGATCTCAGACATGCGCTTCACGGTTGCAGAGCCTCTAGCTGGAGCAAAGATTATGGAGTGGAACATAGAAGGTTCCCAGAAGGGTGATGTCGGCATCTGGAACTCCATCGTCAACATTGGTGGTTTCCGAGACTCTACCGTCACTAGTTCCTGCGGCTCTCAGGATCCTTGCCAAGCTGCCCACACCGGTGTGCATCTCACAACAAGCAGCTCTGTGTACGTGCAAAACCTCTGGGTTTGGACAGCCGACCACTCGGAAGATGGCTCAGCCCCTCTCCAAATCATTTCAACTGGACGCGGCATCCTCGTTGAGTCTACGAAGGCAACCTGGCTGGTAGGTAGCGGATCTGAGCACCACTGGTTCTACGGATATAGCTTCAACAACGCTCAGAACGTATACGCTGGCCTCCTCCAAGTCGAATCACCATACATGCAAGGTCGTGGCGCCGTACAAGTGGCGCCCGCGCCGTGGACCGCGCGCAACGGCGACCCCGATTTCTCGTGGTGCGCAGGTGGCGACGGATACTGCCGCTCCAGCGTCGGCATCAACGTTCAAAACTCCCAGAATATCTTCCTTTACTCTAGCAGTACCTGGGCATTCTTCGACGGCACGTGGAACGGCGACTATGGGCAGGGAAATCAGTGCGGAGTGACTGATGGAACGTTCTGCCAGGCGAATATGAACCGTGTGACGGGCAAAACGAGCAGTCTGAGCTGGTATGGGGTTAATACGAAGGCAGGCGAGACTATGATTCTGGATGGGCAGAGCAACCCGAAGAAGCTTAATAACCCTGGAGGGTGGGGTGGGATCCTGATGGCGTATATAACGTTCGCGTAGATGCGGGGCTGATTTGCACTGCAGAGGGGCATACAACGGCATACCAATGCCAAAAAAGGGTCAGGGAAACAAAATTCCGGGCTCTGAGAGCAAATATAAGACATCTACCAAGGCTCGCCGAGTACCGTACTAGACACATATATGCGTGAACATTTCAACCCTCCTTCATCACTTCTCCAAAATTGGCTCGAGCTACACACCGCCGCGCATCACGGCACGTTCAGTCCCCATTTAGCCATTGTAGACTTCCGCGAAAGCCAGTCTAGGATCATCTCGAGAGATCGTCTCTAGTCCTCCCTCCGTCATGTAAGTCTCAACACCACGCGGCTCAGGGTACCTGTCGTGATCCCAACGCTCCTCAACCGGCTTAGTGATCCAATCCTTATAGTACGCCCTAAACGTCCATTCGTTGACGGCATTGTTCAGTATTTGCGCTGCCATCCGCTTCTCCTCACCAGGCTGTGCATCCTGCGCCTTCTCAAGGAGCGGCATGATGTGTTCGAGGTGGTAGTTGATCAGGCCTTCCATCTTGTCGAAGCCAAGAGGCTTTCGGTCAGCGCGGACGTCGATGATGGTGCGCAGCATGATTGGCTCGTAGGGTTTGGGGTGGTCGAGGAGCGCGTCGTAGGTCGGCGCCATCCAGCGGTTCTGGGAGACGTCGTCTTCCTGGAGAAAGATTCGTCCAGCCTTGCTCTCCCAGGGGAGCACTCCACGGGCGCCCCAGTCCATGGCGGACGTATAGTTGCGGTCGCGGGGGAACTGGGTCGTCAACAGAGGGAAGCCTGTGCCGCGGAAATAGGCGGGATAGGGATGTCATTGGTGAAGATGTTGTGGGAGGCGGGGAGGATAACTGGCTCAAACTGGGCGCGCGTCGCCTCCAAGGTATTATTTATGCTAATTTAAAACTGGTAATAAAGGTACTAAAGAATTATTAATAGGAAGACCAATCTTTAGCCCCGCGCGATACGTTCGAAGATGGTGAAGTCGAGGATAACGATGTTATACCTGTCGACACGGATGTTGAGTGGGAAGAGGGAGACGATGAAAGTGAGGACGAGGACTAGGAGGGTGGAAATGGAGAGGAAGCGGGAGCTTCGTCCGTTCTACGAGGCAACCGATGACGAGCGATGATAGCCGACGGCAAGTGAGATCATAGCTGCCGAAAAGTGCGATGATAGCTAGGCTTTTCTTTTTCTTCTGACGAGTAATATGATAGACCCAATGCACCCAAATCTGTTGTGCTCGAAAATCGGGGAAAATCTTGACAAAACCTTACCGTGTCTTGGTGGTCAATGCACGTCGTAACTCAATGCACGCGCAACACCAAAACCTAGGGTAGCAATATAAGGCTATAGAGACCTATATAAAAGCAATTATTATAAGAATTTTTGTAGTTAACGTCTCCTAGGCCTGTTAAGAATTACTAACTGCTTATATTATAGATATTAACTTAATATTTTAATTTTTTAGCTACTACGTGATAATAATATTAATAGCGTAAATACTACTATATTAATATATATAGGTGCTAGCGTAGATTTCTATCTTTTTATAACTTTATAAGTAGCTTTTAAGGCTCTTTAACTTCCTTTTTTAGTAATTTAAAAATATTTTTAGAGTTATTATTAAGCCTTATAAGCCTATTAATAAAAAAGGTACTTAGTAGCCTAATTAGTTCTTCCTAGTGCGTGTATTTCTAACTACTACGCGCGTAATACGTCTTACCTATAATAAGTAAGCTTTAAGCTACTAGCTAGCCCTATAAGCTTTTACTTACTTACTTTTTTAAAAATATAATTATTAGTTTTTAGTATATTTTTAGTATTAAGGATCGCGTGCCTACTATATACTATAAAATAATAATAAAATAGCTTTTTTATAATACTCTTTAGGTAAAGTAAAAAGTAAAAATCTATTTTATTTTAAGCGTTTCTTTTTAGTAGTTAAAACCTTTTATACGCCTTAATTTCGTACTTTATAAGCTAAGCTTATATAATAATTAAATATATAGTTTAACTGAGCTTTTTAGGCCTTTTACCAGCCATTATATTATTATAAGGCTTTAAAAGCCTATTAGTTTTTCTTTAATTTAATATACTAATTAGTAAAGTTTAGCTTTTCTATAATTTTTACTTAAGTATGCGCTATTAAATTACTTAAAAATAATTATTAAATCTAAAGGTAAGATACTTATAGTCTTAAAGGTCTAAAATATTAACAATTACTTTATAGTACTAACCTAGGCCTTCTATAATAGGGTAAAGAAGTTTTGTTTAGTAATTAAAACTAGTCTTTAGCTTTTATAAAGAATGGTTAAGAGCTTAGCTAAGTAAGTAGCTAAGAGAGACTTAAATACGTAGACGTTAGCTATAATATATATATTAAATAAGGAGGACATATAGCTAAAAGCACCTTATTTTAGTTATTATAATTAATAAAATTTATAGTAATGTAAGATCTATAACTATTTAGAAAAAATAATTAATAGGCTTATTAAGCTTTTTCCTTAGTACAGTAATTCAGTACCTGCTATAGCTATACTAGCCTTGTTAAATTATATAACTAGTTAGAGGTAGATAAGGTAATAAACGCTATATAGTATTAAAAAACAAATTTCTCTACCTAACTTAATTTTAGGCTTTAAGAGGTAGACTAATAAATAAGTATAGGATCTAGGGTAGATTTATTAGTGTATATATATAGTAAGTAAATTTTTTTAATTATTATTATAGATTAATTACTATATGCGCTTGCTTATATAAAGAGGTTTACTTAAGATCTTTTTTAAGTAGAAGGTAATGCTAAGTAGGATACCTTTATTATTTATATTCTCAATATACTAAGGCTTAATCTAATACTACTTAATCTTTTACCATAGAAAAAAAATGTCTTATATTTAGCTAGAGAATTAACTTTATAGTATTTACTATTAATACTAGTTATTTATTAAAATATTAAAAGTTTAGCGTTGCACCTAGTAAACTAATTAATTTATAATAACTAATATTTTTTTAGGCAATAGTAGACGCGAAGCTTTATATTATTTACTATATAAAAGGAAGGCTATATTTAGTAAAGCGTTTAATATATTATAAAAACACCTTTTCTTATTATAAGTGAAGATTTTAATAGTTATTATTCTTAACTACACGAGACTAGTTTTTAGCCTAATACCTTTTACTTAACGTAGATCACTTAATGCTATACTAACGCGCTAATTTTATATACATAAATTATTCTTTAGGCTTTAATAATTTAATAGTACTAATTATAGCCTTAATTAGATCTATACTAGTAGAGTTATTGCGTGTTAAAGATAGCGTGTGTTAGTGTTGCGCGTGCATTGAGTTACGACATGCATTGACCACCAAGACACGGTAATTATTTTCGCGCGCCAGCCACTTTGTATACGATATCTGAACGCCAGCGGTACGCGCCATATCTCTCCACAACGTTGTCCCTATAAGTTAAAGGTATAGATTTACGTGTAGGGGTCTATACTGACTGTTTTTTTTTTTGGTGTTGCAGACGTCTCAGTAATCATGTACGCTGACGTAGGCCTCTCCACACAGTCTCGTCGACGCGACGTCGCCCCGCCCCGATCACCCAGTCCTGTATATCTCGATCGCGGACTCTCTACTCGTACTCGCCATAATATTAAACGCTTTCTACGCTTAGGTTGGCATCTGGATGCTATTGCTAGACGCGAGCGTTGCTCTAGGCATGCTATTAGTAATGTGCAAGAAAATATATAGAGATATAGCAATGTCCATTGACCTCTGCAAGTCAGATTATTTAGACTACTGGCTATATTTAATGAAGATAGTGAGGCGTTATTTAATAAGCTTATTTATTCTAGTTAGACATATTAAAATAAAATAATAAAGTAGTTCGTAATAAAGCGTAATTATTACGTCTCTTATTAAACTATCTAATAACACCTAGTTAAGAAGTAATAAGTACGCGGAAACTACGCCCCTTTTTGAATAATTAAAATAAGAACTTAAAGTAAGCATACTAAGTAAGGATAAGTTACTATTCGTAGAAGAAATTTTACTTAATTAATAAGAAAATTTTTAATAAGAAGAGTAGCTAGAGATATTTATTAATTTACTAAATACGTAAATTTACTACCTTATTAAAAGATAATTATAGCTAAGAAACTAGCATTCCTTATCCTAGACTTGTATCGGCGCAGGTCACTCAAAGGATCGATGTTGGCGTATCTCCTAGCAGAGACATGTGGGAGTGCGTGTATAAGAATGTAGCCTCGAATGAATTAAGTGCCTATAGGCCTGGTACGAAAGGATACGGAAAAGGTACTGAACTACAAAGGCCCCAAGCTCCTCTAAATACACCTCTTCCCAGATGGCTAGCTAGCACATAACTGCCATAGGTTGACCGTCGGTCTGATGGATCCGAAATAGGTCCGAATCGGATTCGTAGTTCCCCATCGGTCTGATAGATCCGAAATTGGTCCGATACGGATGAGTGTCGGTTTTCGGATGATCTCGAATCCTGTCTTGACTGGCCAAGGGTTCTCGTGTCGACGAGCGATTGTTCCTGTTACAAGACTAATTTATATAATACTATAGTATTCTAAAAATAATTATTAACGATAGAGACAAGCTCTTTACCTTAAACTACTAAACCACGCTTATAGCACTTATTAGAATAAAATAAAAGCTATCTATAGCTTATTACCTATAACGGACGGACAAACAGAACGTATAAATTAGATAATTAAGACATATCTACGTATCTACTACAACGACTAGAAGAATAACTAAATTACCCTACTACCTGTAGAACAATTACCGTATAATAATAAAGTATTAGTAGTAACTAGATATACACTATTCTATGCAAATTACAAAAGACACCTATATCTCTTTAATTAAATATTTTCTACAGTAATTAGAAGAGAAGAAGTAATTAACATAGCAGAAACTATAAAAACTATATATAAATAACTCTAAGAGAACCTTAAGAAGGCTTAATAGTGAAGCATTTTATATACTAACAATAAATAAAAAATAGCACCTTAACTAGAAAAGGGGAATAAAGTATATCTACTTATAAAAAATCTTTAAACCTAGAAGAAAAAGCACAAGAAACTAGATTATATTAAAATTAGACTATTTTTTATTTCTAAATAAATATTACTAGTTAACTATTAATTAGAACTACTACTAGACGCTAAAACACACCTTGTCCGTACGCAGGGGCGATACGGCGAAGGGTATTCTATAAGGCCCAACACGTGATCACGTGGTTGTCTTATGTAATGTCCGTGCGTAGCTCGCCTCTTAAAATATCGCCACCTTTATTTATACAATAAAGAGATAGAGTAATTATATAAACTAGTTACCCTTTTTATTACTCTATACGCTATGCACACCGTATAAAACCTTTTACTTTATTACACTATACTTACCCTATATATAGCTAGCTATAAAAGTCCTATTAACACTAATTAGTAATTAACTAGCTAGATTAACCGTAAATTAGTAAAAAGAAAAAGAAAAGTTAATTTAAGCAAATAGGTTCTTCTATTTCGTTACCTATCTTAAGTAATAGAGGTTAATTTTTTAATTATATAGAGAAAACTTAGTACTGCTTGCAGAACCAGCATAGGGGAGTAGACAGTGCTATAGTAAGGACACTATACAAGAAGAGAGAAAGACTATGCGGCAAGCACTACCTAATAATAAGGCTATATAAATAAGTAACTAGCTATAACCCTCCGTATAAAACTAACTAATTAAATAAATAATATAAACCTATAATATTACGCTATTAGTCGCTAGACTTCTTACCTTAAGTAGTAGTTATTTTATATAATATAAGAAGCTAGGATAACATCCGTGTATATAAATAATATATAAAGGATATAAGAATATTAATAGTAATACTAATAAAGGATACTAACTTAGAATTCTAAAAGGATAGGATTAATATAGTATTATCTATACGTAAGTAATAGCTATTATACGCAGGATACGCTATTACTAGTTTTTATATAATAATTATAACTAGAGTGTAACTCCTTTAGGTATATTAAAAAGACTTTAATAGATAGATATAAATATATTTTTATAAGCTTAACCGTGCGTTTAAGTAGGAATTACTATAAGTACTAATAAATAAAAATATTACGCCTTTATCTAATAGTAGCGTAATAATAGCTATAAAGCTATATAATACGCTGCAAGGGAAAGCTATTACACCTAAAAAGATTTATATATAACCTCTATCGTATTATAAGGCTCTATATAGAAGTAGACTAAACGTAATACTACTAATTACCTTAAAAGTACTAAAATTACTTACTCTAGCACCGTAACTAGCGCTATAATAGTTACTATATAAATAACTTATACTATTCTATCTAGCGCCTGCCTTATATTTTTAATTATACGCACTATCGCCCACTACAGCGTACGCGCTACTATAAGTACCCTTAGTCTAATACTTATAATATTATAGCCTGTACGAACTACTACCTACTAAGGAATTTATTAATAAGAGACTTCTAATAAATAAGATTGTATAATTTTAAAAGACATAGAAGAAGGATAATAACTATACTAGTTAACTATATAATATCCTTATAGATAAGACTAGAATCTTTATAGATCTCTGTCAACAATTGGATATCTAGGAAACCTAGTACGTAGATATTTTTCTAGACATCTTAGAAGGCTATGCGAACATGTACTACCTGCATAATATAGGACTAGGATATACCTAGAAGTACCTATACAAAGCTTTAAGCAACTATTTTAACACAAATATAAATTATAGTTAATACTAAACTAACTAAATAATAATAACCTTTATATAATACTAATAAAAGAATCTTAATAAAAGTTCGCACGAAGTCTTAAAAATAATAATTAATAATCTTACGCTTACTTAAAAAGTAATAAAACTAGGCTTTAATGGGGACGCTATGCTTTACCCTACTATTATATAAGCCTATTAAGAATAGCTGAAACTGAAGTATACTATATTTACTATTAAACCTTCGTGCAAAGGTTTATTTAGTAACCTATAAATAGTACTTTAAGTTACTATAGACTATAAAGCTAACTAATACCTTTAAAAACTATTTAATGCGTACTATACTAATCGCTAATATAAATCCGCACGAAGAGAAAGGAGCTTCTTATCTTATAAAAGAGAACGTAGAAGGTCTCTACTAGGATTTAGGTCACGCTCTAGAAATAATTATACGTAGACAAAGAAATACTTTATCTACTATAAGAAAGGATACTAGTTATTAAATTATCCTCGCAATAACCGCACGCGCGCGAAGAACTAGTATATATTTTTATATAAAGGATTCTATAATAAGACCCTATTACGCGAAGCTATTACCTTACATATTTAAAAATTTAAAGGATACCCTAAGGAAGAAGATAATTTATATAATCTTAAAAAAATAAATTAAGAAGTTAAAGACGTAGATTAAGCTATTAATTACCTTACCTTTACTACCTACCTACACTATACAACTAGAAAGAATATCTATAATATTAAACCTAAAAAGTACGCTAAGTAGTTTATCCTTAATAACTAATACTATATAGTATACTAAGGTAAACTTTAAAATATAAGTATAGTAAAAAATTTTACTATTAGTAAGTCTTAGCTTAAGGCATATATATAGAAAAACCTACGTATAGAAATTAACTAGATACTTAGCCACGCAGATATTAGCTTTAGAGGTTAAATACCTAAAAAGTTACTTAGTACTATATAAATTAAAAACCTAATTAGTTTAGTTACCTACTATATTTTAGACACCTTAATACTATTTCTACTATTACTAGTAAACGCTAACTAGCTTAAGGCATACTTTAATAATATTCTAAACGTTATTATACGCAAGGATAAGACTACTATCCTTATTATATAGAAATAGGGACATCCTTTCTTTAATATAAGCAAGGAAGAATCTATGTCCTTCTTTACTAAATTAGAACTCCGCCGCCTCTATCGCCGATTTAGACACCCCCGTACGGAGAGACTCCAAAAGGATATAGCACAATAGTACGTCGTGTAAAGAGCTCGAGGCGCCTACATTACCTTATTATATTAACTAAAGGCAGTATTTAACCTCTTAATTACTACCTAAACTATAGAACCTTCGCACGAAGATATTAAAGCCCTTAACGCATAAATCTAGTTGTAGATAGATAATAGTAGCAAAGGACTTATTTTTATGCCACTATAACTTAACCGCATAAAGCTATTTATCTTTATAAATAAATTATTTACTAATAACAAGAACCTTAGCTCTTAGCTTAGATTTCTAATTATATTAGAAAATAAGGACTATACGGAACACAGCGAGGACTTCACGATTCTAGGGAATATCGTACACTAGAATTTCATAAAAAGCAAAAGAGTAACCAGAAGCGTCCTCGCTAGTAAACTATATAAAATAGTTAAAGGTTTTAATAACGCAATTGCCCTAAGTATAACCTTATAATAAATTATATAAACGCTTAAATTGCTACTAATCCTAGTAGTAATTTATATAGATTTAAAGTCTTTATACGATTGCCTTATTAAACTAGGAACGATAAGCGAGAAATAGCTTATAATTAATATTATATCTCTTTATAAGTCGTACAAGGACAGGGAGATTATTAAAATTAGGTAAATTAATAGCAAAGATAATCTAGTAGATGCGTATATAAAGAAGACACTAAATAAGGTACTTTAATTACTTATTTTAACTAACACCCTTTTAATTAAGGTAGAAGTATCTATTAACAGGCTAGAACCCGTACGCAGAGACACCTAATACCTAAGACTAACTAGAATAGAAAAGTTGCTAGTGTCCGTACGCAGGGGCGATACGGCGAAGGGTATTCTATAAGGCCTAATACGTAATTACGTGGTTGTCTTATGTAATGTCCGTGCGTAGCTCGCCTCCTGAAATATCGCTACCTTTATTTGTATAATAGAGAGATAAAGTAATTACACGAACTAGTTACTCTTTTTATTACTCTATACGCTGTGCACACCGTATAAAACCTCTTACCTTGCCACACTATACTCACCCCATGTATAGCTAGCTATAAGAGTCCTATCAACACACCTAGTATTTTATATTAACTAATTAGAACCCGTAGACCTAGAGATACTAGTTAAAATAACCTTCTATTACTAACCTAGAAAAGAAAATAAATTTAAAGTTAAATAAATCTTATAGCACACGGATTAGCTACGCACATACCTTATTAAATACAAAAGTTACTTATATAGTAAGACTACTTAGGAACTAAAGGAATAATTATAAATTTATTAAAAGAAAATCTAATAGTACTAGCATAATATTACGTAGTAGAAGAGGAAGGCTTTAACTAGATTATAAACTAGTCTATTACCTCCACACCTAAAGTAGTATTAGGATTAATTAATACTATTACCTAAGCAAGCTCCTTACAAGCCTCTAAGGTTTTTAATTTATTTACTATAAATATACTATAATTAAATAACTTTTATTTTTTTAACGTAACTTCTTACACTAATCGCGTAACCGCGCCATTTTCTCTCGTGTCAGACAAGTACGTAGGAGCGTTACATAAGTAAGCTCTTTTTTTACCTAAAGTTTTACCTCCTCTTTAGCCTCTAACTTCTCTAATCTCTCTAACGTAGTATTTATTTTTAAATAATCTAGTAAAGGAATCTCCTCTAGCTTTTACTTCTAATTATTATACTAAATATAATTTGTGCACTTTAAGTATAGTAATAATAAATAATAGGATAACTACTTCTTAGCGTAGTATAAATACGTAATTATAATAAATATATAGTTTTGCTTAAGGTAATTAGCTTACGAATAATAGTATTAGGCGGATTAAAAAAGTGGCTTTATAAGTAGTTAACTTATAAGGATATTAAGCCTAAAGAAGGAAGCTAATATTACGATTTATTAAAATTTAATATAACAAGTAGCGGGGTATTAGTACTTGTTTCTACGCCCAAGCTAAGATACCTAACTTAGCTATAAATTACGTAATAAGTTACGCGTTCTAGAAATATTAGAAGTCCTAGAACTATCTTAGTATTTAGGATCTTAGGATAAAATAGGACTTTAGGATCTATAGGATAGGACTTGTATATAGAAATATAAAAAATAGACCTTCTATCTTCGTGTTTAACTTTATTTATTAATCTATTATTTAAATTATACTTAGGTATTATTAATCTATTTATAATCGTATATTACCTTTAATACTAATATCTTATTAATACGCGCAAGCTATTTATAATCCCTTCTTTACCTTACTAGTACTCCTATCCGAGAACTAATCTTAGCCCTATAGGGACTAGCTACCCCTTAGGGACTTAACATATTAAGGGATTACTCGACTTATACAGGTTAAGAACGCTAGTTAATAAAGGTTTACCTTATAGTAAAAGCAAGAGCTTATATAATATATTAAAAGATTTGTAGAGAGACATATACCTCCTACTAGAGAGATAATATAGAATCTTACCTCTATAATAGCAAGAGAGCTAGTTAGCGAGAGCGAGGCTACCTACTTTAATAACTAATATAGTATTTATTTTATTTTATAATAAATAGTCGCTATAGATAGCAATCGCTATAGAGCTAATTTAGTAAATAAATATTACTTCTATTTTTATTTTATATATAAGAAGATTAATTAATATTACATAAATCCATATTATATTTATAATATAGATATGAACGGATACGTGATTAGTATTATTAGTAAATTAAAGAGAATATTTAGGAGATAAATATAAGTGAAGAAGAAAGTTAGGGTATTACTTTAAGATAGTAATTACGCATAGATTAAGTTCCTAGTATTATAAGGACTGTACGTACCTAAGCCTGTTCCGGATAAGGGGAGGATAGATTTGTAAGATAAAGCGTCTTATAGATATTTAGTAGTTAAAAGCTAATAATAACACTGGCGTATTTATAATTAATCTAATTTATTAATAAACTATAGAATAACTAACTAGAAGATTTACTAATTTATATTAAAAATACACTTAAAGTATCTAAATTTAATTATAAGGAGTAAGAAGGGTATTAAAAAACTATTAAATTTTATACTAGTTATTTTATTCCTTATTATTATTTAAATTATTATTATAGTCCTAAGGACTTTCGTAGTCTTAGGGACTTTTACAGTCCTAAAAGACTCTCGCTTATATAGGATTTTATTACGTAACTACTAATCTAAGCTACCCCGCGCCTCTTTATATTACCTTTATTCTATTCCTGTACTAGCCATAGTCCTACTAGTGCCTCTAACTGGTATCCTTGTCTTTAAAGTTTCTAAGATCGTAACACTTAATAGGTTTACTTATAATTAAGAATTAGGTAATAGCTATTTATTAAGACTTAATAATTATAACTAGAAAAAGATAAATAGGCTTATATAACTAGTAGTAAAGGATTAGGATAGTTAATATATATAGAAGCTTTATTAATTACTTTACTACTTATTTATTTAAAATAAGCTACTTAAGTATAAGGTAGATAGGATTAAATAGGTACTATTTACTAAAGAAAAGCGTAGAAAAAAAATAAAACTTTAAATTTCTAATAGCATTAAGAGTATTATAATAAAATAGTCTTTTAGTTACTAAGAAAGGTAAGAGAGGCACGTATTTATTTATTTATTTATAAAAAAAAAATAAGTAGTAATAGCTTTAAAAGTAAAAAGAGTAAAGCTAAAGAAGGTAGCTAAGCTATATAAAAAGTAAATTTAGTAAAAAAAGCTTGCTACGCGAGAGGCAGCTAAGAAAGTAAAAGAGAGAAAAAGGGCTAAAAAGATAGCTTAGCACGCTACTTAGAAGTCTGTCTATAATATAAAAGAAGCTTTATAATTATCTTAAAAGGGTAAGAGAAAGGCCACTTAGCTATCTCTATAAAATAAAAAGTGTTAGAGACGTGTTATTAATACTATAAATATTAGAGAGGCCTTAGAGGACGTATCTATTACCTTAACTAAATCTATATATAGCCGCCGTAATATTAAGCTTTTAGATAGATTTAAATTGTATAAATAAATTATAGCTATTAATTTACTACCCTATAAGAAAATCTTATAATAATATTAATCGTGGATAGTTCTATAGCCTTATTTTTAATAGAGCGTTTATGGTGTTGCCCGCGCATCACGCGCACGGATACGGTACAACGTGAGGAACACGGAACGCAATGCTTCGATTTTGTGAAGAACTGGAGGTTACATTTTCAAATATACCCTCATTTTACCGTGGCTTTTAAGAGGCTTCTGAAGCTCTGAAATGGAGACACCTTTAGTGCCCATTAACCCCATTCCTCCCGTTCACCTCCTCCATCCCAGTCATCTGATTCAGCTTACCCTCATCATCCTTGAACTCGCCCCGCTCAACCATCCTCTTCTGCCACGGCAGAGCCTCCTTCGCCGGCTCCGCAGGCCCCACTTCGCCTCCTTCCTTCCTCCTCTCCTTCCACTCATCCACCTCTCTCTTCTCGATGAAATTTCCGTGTAATCCTAAGCGCAGCTTGACCGGCAAATGCACCGCAGCCAATGGTCCCTGGCTCAGACTCTGCGCATCGAAGATGAGAATGTCGTTGCGCAGCACGTCAAGGTGGTTTAGCAGTGCGATGAGGTAACCTTCACCCTCGGCGGTGGAGCCCTCTTTTGGTACGAAGACTGGCTCTTGAAAGGTGCATGTTGGGCCGGCCCACCACGTATCCTTCTTGCCAGTGTCCCACTCGTAGTGCCCGAGGACGTTGAACAAGCCGCCGGCCGGAGGCCCGCATTTCTGGAAGTCGTAGGGCTTGGTGGGATCGATGTTGCACTGCCAGAAGTGGTTGTACTTCTTGGTGAGCACGCGGTCGTCTATGCGGGAGAACTCTCCGTTGATGCCGTAGATGCGAGCGGGCGTTACGCGTGTGTTTGTGGGGGTCTTCGGGTCGAACACCCAGCGGTAGGTGTCGGAGATGAGCTTGTTACGCTGAGCGTGGTTTGCGGGTGTATGCGTGGGTGAATCAGGTGGGAAGAAGAAGAAAACGTTATCGCTGGCTACGGTCAAATCGCAGACGATGTGGCCATTCGAGTCTTCGTAACTGCCAGCCACGTGGCCATGGAAACCTACACGAGTCAGACCATGAAGTCTCGAAGATGGATAAGGACCTACCATTATCTGCACGAAGCCAAACGATGTCTTCCGGCTTGCCATTGCGACGAGGTACAATGCCATACCACTGGTCTTCATTCGGGTCCCATGCAAATTTGTTGCCTCCCTTCCTCATCCGCTCCACATCTACTTTGATTGGCGTCAAAGGGAGAATGAGGTAGTTCTTCGTAAGCGCGCAGTCATGTATCATGCCGCAAAAAGGCGCCTTGTACCAGCACTCCTCCGTCTTCTTACCGTCCTTGTCGATGGTGTACACAACAATATCACAGCTCCCGTCAAATCCATTTTCACCTGCCTCATAACCAAAGCAAACCATTTCACCAGTGTCCGGGTCAAACTTCGGATGCGCAGTGAACGTTGGAGACAAGACTTGGCCGTCAAAGTCGTATCTGCCGATCGTCTCTAGTGTAGTTGGGTCCATCGCGAATGGCGGACCGTCTTCCTTTGTTGCTAGCAACACACCTCTCCAGAAGATGATATTCGTGTTTGATACAGTCCTGATGATGCCTTTGACCATTTCGTTGTCTGTATACGGGTTCCTGTACTTCCCCACCAGCGCTCTTCTGACCGTTCTCTCTGCCTTGAATCGATCGGTACGCACGAAGCGCTGCTTAAAATCGACATGTCCATTTTCGAACTTGAACGCGGATACTGAACCATCACCGTTGAAATGGATGTCTTCCTCAAAGAGGGGTGGAAATTGGTGATCCGGCTGCACTCGGTAGAAGGTCCCGTTGATATCTTTTGGAATCGAGCCAGTGGTTTCCAGTTCCAAAATATCAGCCTCGAGCCGAGACGGCTTGTTGAAGCCCTGGAAGAAGCCAGTATCAGGGAACTTCACCTGATCGCCTGACAGTTTACCCTCACGATAAGCCGGGGGGGCTGGAGCAGCGAGAGAGAAAATATGAGCCATGTCCAAGTAGTGAATTGCGCCTCGCAAGTTGCAAACGATGAGAGAGAGGTTCTAGTTCGCAAAAAAGAACACTGCCGTTTTGTAATGGTGAAAGTCGGTCACTACGGCCTTACGTTGGGCAGTCAATCGCTGGTGTGTTACCCCAGGTCGAATAATAGTAAACTTTCAGTTTCACACGAGAGCCTGCTACCCAACAACTTGTTCCGAACAGTTCCATAAAGGATGTACTGTGGGTCTTTGCGTTGCGAAGCTGCCGGCAAACCCAGGCAATGTGGGGAGTATGTTAGCGCGCGGGGTACTTAGATGTGAATGCAGGTGTATATGCGGGTCAATGGACCCGATAAATGGTGCGCGCTGCCGCGATGTCGGCTTGATGAAGCCGCGCTCACTACTGGGGGCATTAGCGTACGTGAACCGTTAGCCTGGACATGGGGCTCTGTGTGAACGTAGACGGCGTGAAGATGTGATGTGCGTTAGCTTACATTGTAGCGGTCTTGCGCTGTCCTTTTCGGTCCCTAAAAGAGATCCGCGGCAAGTGCTGTGAGATTTTGTTACAGCTGGGAATTCTCTCTAGGGAACAGAATAGAAATCAGGATGAAGGGCACAATTGCGGTTGAAGAAGCCATTATTGACCAGGCTGGTGTCGAGGCCCATTCTTTCGCACAGTTTCAAAGCCTCATGAGCCCAGGTAGTGACGCGACAACCGAGCTTTCAGCGCATGAAAAGCGCCTCTTGGATATCCATGGCGAGCGACTCAAGAGCATGGACGAACATGGTGTCGAGTACATGATCCTTTCCCTGACATCGCCGGGAGCGCAGGGTGAAGCAGATCCAGAGAAGGCAAAGGAAGTCGCGCGCGTCGCAAACGATTATCTCGCGGGAGAAGTAAAGAAAAATCCGGAGAGGTTTGGAGCCTTAGCAGCACTCTCGATGCATAACGCGAAAGACGCGGCTGATGAGCTGAGGAGAGCAGTGACGGGATTGGGCATGTTTGGCGGCTTGGTGAACGACTTCCAATCCAAGGGCGCAGAGGCGGAAGAAAAAGTGTACTTCGACACGCCGGACTATGACCCATTCTGGCGGACAGTGGAGGAGCTGGATGTGCCAATATATTTCCATCCTCGGTATGCGATACCGCAAGATCTGAAGGCTGGAACCAAGTATGGATCTCGTAAACATCTATTGGGCGCTGGTGTACAGTTCCACCTTGACCTGAGTTGGCACCTGTACGCGATTACCTCTTCTGGTATCTTCGATCGATTTCCGAAAGTACAGATCGTCGCTGGGCATCTCGGAGAAGGGTTAGTTCAATTCCGCCGCTAGAACGATCATTTGCGCTGACGTACCGAAAGTATACCTTTCAATTTGTGGAGAGCGAGCCACTGGATAAACCATCCCTTCAAGCGTGGCTCACGACCTATGAAAGAGGACTATAGCTACTATTGGACGCACAACGTCAACATTACCACGTCTGGTAACTACAATACGCGCGGGTTGAAATTCTGCATTGAAGAGATCGGGCTTGATCGATGCCTCTATGCAATTGGTGGGTCATGTGACTATACCGAAACAAGAGCCCGCTGACTGTGTCACCAGATACTCCCTACGAGGCAGTCGCGGACGGACAGAACTGGTGGCAGTCTGTGGATCTGCCAGAAGATCAGAAGGAAGCGGTTGCCCGGAAGAATGCGATCAGGTTATTCAAGCTGCCTCTTGAAGAATGATGAGTAGGAGAAGAGGCACACCTAATGACCTGTTAGTTGCAATGAAAATCGATGTTCCCGTGACTGTGAAGACCTCCGTTCCTTGGGCGGCCTTAGACCCTATGATGTTTCCGTAGCTTGGTACTACTTAATGTGGTGACTGTATTCATTCCGACCGGCCATACAGCTTCCGATTACTGCAGGGAATGTGTGGTGTCCGCTAGCAAAAAGCATTTGCCTCTGGTGTTCATGATTTTCACTACGATATGACTGTCCGGGGGCTGGAACATGGAAGTCAAAAGTTGGATGCGCAGGTGAATTTTGGCTTGAATTTATCAGGTGAAACTATTGTTCAGATTTTGCCTTGCTCAGCACCAGGGCAGGAGTACTGGTACTCGGATCCTCGCCATACTGAGGCGCCCTCAGGTCGCCCTCAGCAACCTGCTTCCCGGTGATAGGGTGCGCATAGTGGAAAGGCACAACGCGTGTATCTGGCCAGAGCATCGGATTCTCGCAGAGCTCATTCGGCCCCGCAGGATCTTCCGGATACGTCTTCGACATGAAGGGTATGTAGTTTGGTGGCGTGTGCGACCAACCCTTCTCAAAGGTGCCGTGCCAGAACGGAAAGTACCTCAACCGGAAGATCTTCCACACACCGTCCTGCTTGATATACTCGTTCTCGTATACGCCTCCTTCCCACCACTGCACTAGCCCGCGAGGGTGAGTGTCTTTGATGCTCTCGTGCGTGCCGGCAGACATCATGCTGCGGAAGCGGCCTTTGGCACGGCTGCCATCGTCGTTGATGTCTACGATACCTTGGATCTGAGGGTGGTCAAGGAGGAAGCCATGCACAGGGCCATTCCGGCCTTTTACGAATGTTTTTGCGAAGCGGCCAATATACAGGCGCTTCACACCCTCCTTGCCGTTGTAGCGGCCGCCCAGGAATTCCACGCAGGTGTCGGGGTGGTCGGCGAAGAGGTCGGCGACCTGTCTAACTTAGCATATTGTTCTTCCTGCAAGAAGAATCTCCTTACCTCTCTATACAGACACTTATCGAGATAGTAGCCGTACGTGTACTGGAGCTTCCTCACATCCTCCTGAGCTGTTGATGGTGAGCCGCGGTTATCGATAAGCGGCATGACTAAGCTGTAACTGACACTTCACTTTCGACAACTGGTCTTGCACCGACGACAGCTGTTTTCCAAGCTCTGCAATTTGGGTCTTGAGTTCCGCAATTTCACTACCCATTATGATTGAATGACTTTGAAGTGTTATGTGGCTACAACATGGCTTACAACCTGGCCTTCTTAAGCTACTTCTTCGATGCGCGTCGCCTGGTACAGCTCCAAACGCCCTGCATCCAGCATCTTTCCCATTCCGTCTCAAGTCCGCAGTTGCGTGTACCATCCATTGGACCGGCAATAATCCGAAAGAGCCCAACTTTCTTCCCACAACGGTTGCATATGACCGACCAGCGTACTGACAATAGTGGGGTCGATTAGCAGCGAGCGTGCTGCCGTGACAACCCCACCATCGTGGGCAGCATGTGGGGTCGTCTACTTCGAGCCTGGCGAAGTGCATTTTAGTACTGTTTCGGACAAAACTAGCGTTTGATTACACGTCGCCGCGGAGGACGGCAGTCTCGAATTCGTGGTTGCATGGGCCCGCACCACCATCTCGTACTCGGCAATGCCAACCTTCACTAGCCTTTCCCCTCCCCACTTGAAATTGATCACGACTCCCGGAAAACCAGTCCCATATCTGCGCCTCATCGTTTTGAGATTGCCCACATCATTGACATCCTGACGTACTCCCTGCGATACATCCTGCATTCGGCAAAATGGGTCTACCAGAGCACATTGAGACTCGCTTGTTCATCAACGGAGAGGTTTGTGCTAATACTGATCCCAAGTCATACTCGCTGATCTCTCTCAGTTTGTAGAGTCTTCCGAGGGCAAAACATTCGACATCACGAACCCAGCTACACTGAAGCTTGTTGCAGAAGTACACGAAGCATCGGAGCAAGACACTGATAGAGCCGTCGCATCAGCGAGGGCCGCTTTCCCAGCATGGTCAGCTCTATCGCCAGCTCAGCGAGCACCCTACCTCAAGAAGCTCGCAAGCCTGATCCGGGAGAACATCGCTGAGCTTGCTGCTCTTGAAGCCGCATCCATGGGCAAGCCCGTGGGGGAATTTTTCGAAGGCTACGCTGCTGCTGGAAAATTCGACTACTATTCTGAAGCTGGTCACTTGATTCAAGGGACTACTAGTGAGTACAACTGAAAATCACCCTGCGCTCGAGAATGGGGTAGTGACATTGAGTTATAGGCGTACAGACGCCTGGATTTTTGAATATGACGTTACGTCAACCGTACGGCGTCGTAGCGGCCATCATTCCATGGAACGTCCCCCTCCTTTTCCTCTCCAACAAGGTCGCTCCTGCACTGATTGTTGGTAACACGGTCGTACTGAAAAGCAGCGAAAAGGCTCCATTGACCGTAAGGCAGTTTCGACTTGGTTCGGTGACTCGTGCTTACACATTGCAGTCCGCAAAATTAGCCACGCTAATTCAGCAAGCAGGCTTTCCTCCTGGCGTCTTCAACATCATCACCGGATTTGGCAACGTATGTCCACTCGTCAATCCTTGTAAGCAGTAAAGTGCTCATGATTCGCAGGTCAGCGGCTCCATTCTGAGTCACCACATGGATGTTCGTGCTCTCTCATTCACTGGTTCTGGGCGCACTGGTCGACTTATTCAAGCTGCTGCTGCCAAGTCTAATTTGAAGGCTGTTTTCCTTGAACTAGGAGGAAAATCTCCGGCAGTCGTGTTCGAGGACGCCGATCTTGCAAAGGCTGTGCAGGAAACTGGTTACAGCTTTCAGAACAACAGTGGCCAGGTCTGCATGATGAACTCTCGCATCTATGTGCAGGACACTGTTTTCGACAAATATATTGAGTTGTTCAGAGAGTATCTGAACACCCGAGTCAAGATCGGAAATCCGCTGGAGCAAGGCATCACTCATGGCCCTCAGGCAGACGAAGCACAGCACAAGGCCGTACTCCGCTATCTCGAACTCGGTAAAAAATCTGGCGACCTACTCGTTGGTGGCTCAGCACTCTCCGACCGAGAAGGATACTACGTCCAGCCCACTGTGTTCACAAACACTCCAGAAGATGCCCAGATCATGAAAGAAGAAGTGTTTGGGCCAGTGGTAAATATCAACGTTTTCAAAACCGAGGAAGAAGTGCTCGCCAAAGCCAACGACACCGAGTTCGGCCTGTACGCAGCGGTCTACACGAAAGACATAAGCCGCGCGTTACGCTTTGCAAAGGGCCTGGAGGCGGGCACTGTGGGAATCAACTGTACCAGCCCTACGACCGGGGTCAACGACACGCCGTTTGGAGGTTACAAATCTTCCGGCACTGGGAGAGAAGGCGAGCCGTTTACCTCACTGAACAACTATCTAGAGACGAAGTCCGTCATAATTAAGCTGGATTAGATATCCCAGCTCTCGCTATCAGTGATGTTTTCGTTAAGTCGGGCGCACATGCGAAATGAGAATGTACATATGAATCTGTTCCGTTTCTCGCTGTGCAGTAGCTCCCAACGATTTCAAGGCAGGTCTGAGCCATTAATCATTGGACAATGAAACTTTAATAATGAAACGCCTCCATCTGGCCTGGACCACAGGCTAACCATTCTGCCGTTAGCCTGATACAAGATGCTCGGCTGATCTCCTTCGCCCCTGGCTAAGCGCCCCCACAATTTATGAACAGCCTGGAATCCCCGCAGTTTCCCCAACGACACCTTTTTGACGCTGGGCTGACGTTCCTAGCATTGTGCGGCTCTCATCCAGGTCTCCGCGAGTGGTTCCCATATTCGCGTCGTCGGATAATCTCACGATTAGTAACGTTCGGGTGCGGTGGCGTCGGCCCCAAGAGTGGAGCGAAAATGGCCGAGGCTTCGGCTTCATCGGCGAGTGGACTACAGCCCATGCGCGGGCATGGCACCCACCGCGTGCACAGCAGCTGTGATAGATGTCGGAGCCGAAAAACGAAGGTATGCACCCCATCTTTGAGCCATCGCCCAGGCACTAATCGCGATTAGTGCATCGATCCAGGTAAGCAGGGATCTATCCCAAGCACTAGAGTTCCGTCTCGCTCGCGTTGTGCGAACATGTGGGGGCAGCGTACTGTAGCTCAGCGTAGCTCACAGTGGCCCAGTTCCCGGACCATGTCGATACTGCGCTCGAACTGGCTCAGTGTGTCAGATCGCTACGCCACGGAGGAAACGGCCTTACTACCATGTTACGGAGGAGGAATATCAGTGCTCGATGCGGATATTGGAGCACTTCTTCCCCGGTCGTGAACTCAATCTAGTAAGTCTCAGACAAATTGCGCAGGATGTTGCAGATGGGAGGCTTGTGGGGGAGGTAAAGGAGGGCGAGCCGATACCTAGAGACAGTGAAGAGACGACGCCGGATGAAGTAGATGAGCCACTTGAGGCAGAGCCGGTGTTAGACTCGGTGAACGATCTGCATGAGTCCTTGGGGACGATGATGCTGGATTCAACTGGACGGTATCGTACGTGAGTTGATAGCCAAGTAGTGGAATATGCTAAACTACGGTAGGCTACGTCGGAGCACATTCCGAGATCCCGTTCAACGCTGTGGTCTGCACAAAAATAGGCAGAGAGGCAGAGGTCAGAAGAGATCCTAGGATTATTGCAACGCCCAAGGTTGGGCTGTATCCTCCACCATTTCCAACAACCTCATCGACCGACGCTCCTGGTTCACCCGGTCGGGCCTTCTTCCTCCCGCGCCGCGAGCTCTGCGACTACTATGTCTCCCGCTTTCTTGCAGATGTGCACAGCACACACTGGTTCTACTCCATCGAACAGTTCCTCTACCAGGTGGACAGCACTTATACCGGAAAGTCAGGGCCACCAAGTACTTCTTGGATGTGCTCACTATACGCAATTTTGAGCCTAGGGGCAGCCAACTATGATGAGCCAAGTGGACAGTCACCTTTGCCGCCTGGCTCGCCTGCGGCGTCTGATGTGAAGTCGTCGGAGGATTATATCGTCCTCGCGAAAGAATTGATACCTGCAGTATACGATGAGGCGGATCTGGATAGCATTCGTGCGCTAGCGATAATGGTGAGTACATTACGAGCTTCATGACAGCCCAAAACACTTCACAAGCCAAGATTTTGATTCTCCGTTGCTCGTTTCCTGGATATCTGCGTTCTTTGGAATGACCGGTTAACTGACAACACTTAGAGCATTGCTTTGGAAAATCTGTGCTCAAGAACCACCTCGTACCTGTATATGGGAGCGAGTATTCAAATGGCCTACTCGATCGGGCTGCATCGCGATTCGTTAACCCCTTCTGTGTCCTCAATGGAACGAGAACAGAACCGCCGGATATGGTGGACACTCTTCACGCTTGATCTAGAGATTGCCTCGAGAGGGGGAAGCCCAACGTTGATCGACGAACGATATCTTAGGATAACGACACCATTGCCTTCCGAGCAAGTGAGTGGCTCTCATCATGGAGTGGTCTTCCAACTCACCGGTGCACAGATATTATATCCCGGAATGCACACTCCACTCTCATGGCTCAGCACTTCGGTTTCCCTCTGCCGTCTGAAGCGCGAAATAATCCAAGCGGTCTACACAGAGCGTTTCATGAACTCCCGCACAGTATCTTGCACTACCATCTCCAAGCTCCTGCTCTCCTTGCAGGGCTGGCACCAACTCATGCCACCACATCTGAAGCCCGACGTCCCAACTCCATCAACGCACAAGCGCGCCGTCGCAGTCCTACACCTCCAATATTGGAGCACTATCATGCTCCTCTGCCGACCGTTTCTTCTCTACCTCGTCTTAAAGCACAGCACCATGGAAGTCGGCAAGAAGATTTGGTTCGAGCGCATGGGTAAAACATGCATTGACGCAGCGCAGAAGAGCTTGAACGTCTTAGAACAAATGGCGAGGGACAACACGCTGTCTAGTCTAACGTCTTTCGATAGCACGTGTCTACTGCGTCTGGTTATGGTGTTCATCCTTGCTTTCGTGCATACGAAGATGCCGCAGTACCGCTCACACATCGAGACCTCCAACTCTCTCATGAAGAGCATGGAACAAATTGGTTTTAGCAAGATGGTAGCGGAGGAGACGCCAATACGGCTCGCCGATCTAGGAATTCCAATCGAGACGAATGAAGGGAACACGAGCGTGCTGTTGGACGATGATTTAATCGCGCAGTTGTGGGGGAACCTCGATGGGTAAAGTCGTCTTTCAGGAGCCAATGAGAACATTACGCTAACTTATGTGACAGAAACTTTATGACGCCATTACAGACGCAACAGAGTCTCGACCTGGCCATTGACGATACGAACTACTCGGACCTGAACTCAGATATGCTGCAGATGACGAATCTGGATGATTCGATTGTTATCGATGCACATACAGTATACTCGGGCTATGACTACCGATAGTATAGGAGCGGGAGCGGGAATCTGATTTACAAGGCTCCTGCTTGGGTATTATCTCCCACCGCAGTGTGATCTGCATCACGGAGGACTCAGCTCTGCGCGTACACGAGCTCGTATCCAACTGCGGAAATGGCCATGACTCACTTCGCAAGTCCAGAGGGCGGTGAACGTCGCTGCACTGCACGCCCTCGTGCGCGGGCCAGCACAATTGGACACAGTGCTATGCGCTTGACAGCTCAGCCACGACCCGGAAATTTTGAAAATGGAGTACAGAAAGGGAAGGGAATAGGCACTTGGGTTACCTGCATAGGTTGAAGCAGGAAGAAAATAAGGCAAAGGCACGCTTCTAGACGTAATAGTTCAGCGCAGTAATACAAATATATATCGTGCCTGATGGGGCACTCACGGCGTCTGGTTATCTGAATGCAGTAACGGCACTCATCTCGTTTGCGCCGCCGAGTACGTCCGCCGAACGCGTTTAAGTAGTATTATAGCCCAAACAGCGTCGCTGCGTCACGTGAAGCACGCTTATAAAGATATAAATTCCAGGCGATCTTCTACTCATTCCATTACACTTCCACGCAAGTCCTTGCTTGTCTCTAAAAACAAAAGAGACCCGCACCCAATTGCATGTACTTGGCCGGGGGACTAAAAACTCAATCTATCTACTCTCATGTTTCTGCATTGGCCTTCTCCCCTCCTAAAAAATATGCTGGAATTGCCGTATGTGGAACTTTTCGGCCTTACAAGAATGCTACATCCTTCACACCATTGTCCCATGCCTCTAAAACGATGAAGAGTTTATCCATGGGCACCTGCTCGAGGACTCCAAAAAAGAAGTTTCGAAAATTTGATGTGCTTTTCGGCGACGGACGTGTACACAGAAAGAAGCTCGTGTGGCATTCATGGCCTTGGTCTGGGTCGTCTTGAAACTAACCACGTCCGAACTTATGCTTTCGCCTTTGTTCCCAACTCCAACATTAAAAACTCGAGACGGAGTACCCATGGGCCTTGGGAAGGCACACAATAACCGGACTTTTACCGCATTTCGAAAAGTTGAACAAGTGTGCTTATGAGTGGTTACCGTTAAAAAGGGGAAGCGGATTTCAGAATGTTCGGCCTCTTCTCTGTGTCCGGGCCTGAAAGCAACAAAATCAACGTACTATTCTACCTATGTCTTGCGCTGCGACTCTGACTTTGCTGTTCTAAAAGCTCCTAAGACCCCAAACTATGAGAAGCCCGGATACAGAATCCCTTTGGTTTTTTTCACATGTCCTTCTGGCAAGAGTACCCTTGAAAAAGCAGCAGGAGCGACGTGTCCAAAACTACTCGAGCTAAAGTACATAGTGTCTATCTTTCTTTTTGCGAAAATTATCACGCTGTGTGTTTGATGTCGTGTCTTCGCGATTTAAAAGCCAAAAGGGGACATGCGAATGGCTGGCTGCGCTCTTCCTTAAGCTGGCCTTACAAACATGCAACTGTCCGCAGGATATGGCTATGGATCCGACGAGTATCGTGTGGTTATAAGCTACTGCATGAGAGCCTTCGTTCGGCTCTGTATTGTGCACTGAGTATTCCTAGGATGCTCAATAGATCAATTGCCTCAGCCACGAAATTCAGCCAAACTATACTTGTGGTTCCTGATGTGTGCACAGAAATACCGCTTTCTTGCTATGCCGTGTGTCCCATTCCTGCCTTCTGTCTCGAAATTCCAGGTCGACACAAGAGTGCGGGATGTTCTAAAACACTTCTTATACTCTTTATGGAGTGTCTCACTCTCTCTGCCACTTACACTCGCGCTATTCAAGCTCTGGGATAAGTTAAATGGCGCGCAAACTGCTGGAACGGTCTAAAATTGGAATACGCTTGTAACATGGCGTGAACCAAAAGAGACGCGGAAATATACGATGTCCTCGGACGATCGCAGGCGGACTCGAGAACTCCGCAAGAAGATCTATGCGTGCTTTTGGCACGATGCGGGAAAATGCCAAAACCGAAACGCCAACACTTATGGACTTCGGTACAGAAATTCCGAAAAAAGCAAGCCCATGCTTATCGGAAGACCCTAAATCTCCTAAAGGTACCGTTTCTTTGTTCACAAATGTGTACTGAGAGTCGTGATGTGCGGCGTGAGCGCGAAAAGTATTATGAGGAAGATCATGTGCTCCGAGAAACCTGTTTCCTTCACAGAGGACCAAAATGTGAGCATAATTCTCCTATGTGAACAGAGTCGATCATTATTACGCATGAGTTCGCCCCATTGGCTCGGCTGCAGAAAAAAAGCCCTTGAGTCATTCTCTAAGAGGATTAAAGTGCCGCCTTCTCGCTCTTCATGCCGCTTTCACAGGCCGAGATCGTACGATTGGTTTTTATGGAACCAGATTCCTTCTCCAAGAGAAGCGAAGCACTGCAATGGAGGTTATCAAACCGCGGCTTGCTTCACAATATGCTGCGATCTGAGACTGTGGCTGCAAAGATAGAGTTTTGGTGTGACTGGTACTGCAAAGTCCGACGACTCGACTCCTCTATGTCCGAACCAATTTATGTTGGCACTGGATTTTTCCAAAATACCAAATGAGGATGAGAAATTTGCGAGAAGGGCAGACAGAAATGAAAAAAATAGGCGGCTGTGTTTGGAACTAGCGAAAATGAAAAAGAGGGTGGAACAATCTACACTTTATCATTGCAACAAAACAAAGGCACCGTTCATTCAGCATATGGTTCTGCAATCCCCAGCGCGCAAGACAAGCATTAGCTTTGCGATGTCGGTCTCTCTTTGGCGACTCAAAGCTGAATGAAAGAAATTGTATGTGTGCCGTGGGACGTCGGTGCAAAAGTCCGTCACAAAAACTTTATGGAAGAAGATGGGATTCGGCCTCTAGATAACGGATGTCCTGGCCGATGTTGGAAGAGCGATGGATTTTGGTCAATGAACAGAACCTTCCAATCCTATAGCTTTGATTACAATCTGGGCCGGCGTGCGCATGTATTCTCGTCTCGGGGCCAATTTCCAAGTCGATCACAACTCTTCCAAAACCAGCATTCCCTCACGTAACAATTCCACCTACTCTCTCTAAGACGGACATTCCAAATCACATGGCGGCACTCTCCATGTACCATTCAGACATTTCAAAACACAAAAGGAAGCGTACATGCGCTCTTGTCAACTCTTCGGTGAAAATCCTGAGGGTTCCAACAAATGGAAGTCGATCAATAATCATTACAAGAAATGCTGTGTCTGTTCGGATCGAGACGCAAAAGAACTATACGAGGTAGAAACATGTTGCCTTTTCTGGACTTTGTCTTGGACAAAAAACCTAATCCCCTCTCAGCACGATTGCGAGTTCTTGTACGCCCTTCAACTAAATAACGTCGAAAACCACGTATGTGGTCTAAAACCTCGACTTCCACGTCGATGGTGTACCTTTCTAGGTCTAGAACTACCTGCGTTAGTTCACTCTTCTTCCAAGCTTGAACTATCTCAGGCTGGCCCTACCAGACCTCAAAACATCCGTTCTACGGTTATATTTCTTCGTGGTCTTTTCCTCCCCTAGGGTGTGTCTAGTACCTGCCCAACGGCTGCAGCGACCAAATTTTCGAATCAGACAAGTTTGATGCTGCTCTCCTTGTGGGGACTTCTAAGCGCCTGTTACCAAAAATTAGAAACGGACAATTGCCTGGCGAATGTGTGGACTGCAGTTGGGCCGCCAAAGCGATACGTACTAAAGCTAAGAAGAGACTCTAAGAACTCGGAGACATCGGAATGTCGAGCAAGGGACTGTGAGTCAAAAGCGATCGAAAAGGCTCTAATATTGGGCATTTCCAAACCACCCTTACATCACTCAAAACCAGACCTGCCTAGAATATGCCTAGTACTACATCTGCGTGGGCGAACAACAGAAGGCAGCAGCCGAAATGTCCGGTCGGCCTCCGCTCACCCAAGACCGGGAAAAAAAATCAAACCAAAGCCTGGTTATGATGGTCGATCTTCCTTCCCCTCTTTAAAATGCCCTTGCGCTTACGAAATGTTTCCGCTGTCTGCTCTTCCAAAATCGACCACCTGCTACACGATGTGCGTGGACTAAATCAATGAACGACATGCTGCATGTTCCGCCCGCCCGCCTGCTCCAAAACCCTTACTTTCACTTAACATGGAGAAAGTGTACTCGGCACTAAAAACCCAGTCCTTATCTTCATAACCCTGTCTCTTGCCGCGTTGTATTGGCTTAATTAAAAAAAACTTCTGTACATCAAGTTCATGACCGGACGTTCGACTAAAATACACAACCAAAGGTACGATGACGTCCCGTCCCCCTCGGCATGAGAGAAGAAGAAAAAATATTATAGCAACATAATTAATGTATTCCGCCTTCGCCCCCTCCGTGGATCAAAAAACGCCATCGACGACAACGTGTCGGAAGGCGCGGAAATAATGAATTGCCCACCAAGCTATGCAGATCTACGCCGTTCTCCGGGTTTTAAAAATTTCGACCATTTGGAAGACATGAACGTAAAGAATTCCAGCTTGCGTATATGGCCCGGCGGCGTCTTAAAAAGTTTCGATGCGTGTCCTCATGCGGCCGCACCGGCGCGCTTAAAACGGCAATGGTTGCCACTTCATGTCCCTGCTCTGCTGGCGCACTAACCATACTCGGCCCCTAGCGGTCGATATCGATTTTTCTCCGAAAAAGGCCGTGCGGAGCACGGCCCTACAAGCTCAATGGGCCACACATGCTCAATGGGCCAGCTGCACTTTGATACCCACCACCACATCAAAACACGCCCTATTTACATCAAATAAAATGCCAAAGATCACGAAGAGCATGTCCACTTACCGATCCGAATGTGAAATTATCGAAAAACACGTTGTGGTGTTAAAGACTTTGACGCGGCCGAACATACGCGCATACTGTCGCGATCGTAACATCAATTATCTGCGCAAACGCCTATAACGCGCGTTCAACGGCTAAAACAATAGGTTAACAAGGCTGCCTACTAATAAAAAGCTCTCTGGTGAACAAGAGCTTGCTCTCGAACGTTTTTGCGATACAATAGACGATATTGGATTTGGCATAACAAAGGATTTGGTGCGTGGGCAAGCAGACGCTCTGTTGGCCGCAGTGCACGAAGGAGATGACCCACCGCCGCGTGTAGGCGTCCACTGGGCATCTAGATGGCTGGATTCTCATACAAAATACTACAAGGCAAAGGCAAAGCCAATTGACCTTGCACGGAAGCTTGCCCAATCGCCGGAAGGCCTTCAAGCCTGGTTTAATAAGCTGGCTGAGTACAAACAACGCAGGGCCATCACCGATGCAAACATGTACAATATGGATGAAACAGGCGTGCGTATCGGTGTTGCAAAGTCGTCCTACGTATACACAAAACGCGGGCAAGATATATTAATACCCACTGCAATAAACAGGGAGCTTATTTCTCTTGTGGAGTGTTGCGCTGCGGATGGCCGTTCTATTGCTCCTATGCTTATCATCAAGGCAAAGTCGATACTCGAGCACTGGGCCGTAGATCTGCCTAGCAATTACCTTATAAACGTTACAGATACAGGCTACAGCAACGATCATACAGCCATGGATTGGATACAGCACTTTGAAAAGATGACCTTAAGCAATATACATGGGCAGTGGAGGCTCCTACTGATCGACGGCCATGGATCTCACCTGACGTACGCGTTTGCTGCTTTTTGTGAGAGTCACAAAATACAGCTGTTTACTCTCCCTCCGCACACTACTCATCTCCTCCAGCCTCTTGACGTAGGCTGTTTTCAGCCTCTGAAGTGGTATCACAGCAGGACGCTTGATTGGGCCTCACGTACAGGCTCAACGGAAATACGACGGGTAGATTTCTTAGCAATCCTCTCACAAATCCGCTAGCAAACGTTCACTGCTCGAATAATACGCAGCGGGTGGAGGCGTACAGGCCTATCTCCATTCTGCCCCGAGCAGGTACTAGGGCCTTTAAGGGCCCAAGAGGCTATTGATACTGATGAAAACGCTACCAGGGAGGGCGATAACGTGGAGCGGCCTGTTACTCCTACTATCACGTCCTCCGACGAGGAGGGTGAGTTGCCTTTGCTTAATAACCTAACGCCCTCCACACGCGGCCGCTTCCTTAATTAACTACTTAACGCGATCGGTACGCCTTAGTTTAAGGAGCTCTTTACACCTTTTTAAACGCCTCGGCCCCGTATAGCGCCTGGAGATATTGGTTAGAGTACACCGAAGACGGTCCGTACACTGAATTTACAAGAGAAAGCTATTGCCTTTACACTCAAGGAGTTGCTGCCGCGCGAGGTAGCGGAGGACGTGATTTCAACACTTAAAGGCAGCTCTGCAATGGCCCGCAACGCAGCAGGCCTTGAGCAGGCCTTACACCGTACCCAGGCTGCCGAGCACGCTCGTAGTGAGCGTCGTAGGCGTAAAAACCGTACTGTCGACGTCGGCGGAGGTGCTGTTTACGCAGAAGATTGCCGTAAAATGGCTGCTCAGCGGGTGATCAACGAGGCCGCCAAACAAGAAGCAGCAGTGGCCGCTCGTCACCTCCGGGCGCTCAGCAAGCGTATCAACACCTGGAAAAGGATACGTCCAAATATACGCAACTGGGGTAAGAAAGCAAGCAAGCGTTATGCTGAGGGTCTTACAATTACACAGAATAACAATAAGTGGACCTACACTGGCCCTACGATCAAGTATGAGCGCGAGGCCTGGGAGTACAGAGTCGAGGACCCATCGCGCGCGGAGATCTTCCGAAGATTGTATGAGAACTCTATACAAAGGTTGGAAAGCAGAGGCAAGTTTCGGGCAGATCGATCGATCGCTGACGGCCCGTATGGCGCTGCTGAGCTTGGCCTGATGGCCCGCTGCTCCATGGATCCATATACAATATTGATACACCAAAAAGGACGCTCTGAGGTCAAGCAGGAGGCAATTGTTCAAGTCCCAGATAGTCAATTCACCATACAAGAGACCCAGGTCGTCAGCAGCGACGACGATAAAGGCTACTCAAGTCCATTTGAAGCACTAAATGCAGCAGAAGCTGATTGGGGCTTCTAAGCGACAATTTACATACGGGACGATGTATTTTACATACAAATTACTATACAAATCGCATTTCGTCACATTTGGCCCATTGAGTATGTGTGGCCCATTGAGCTTGTAGGGCCGTGCTCCGCACGGCCTTTTTCGGAGAAAAATCGATATCGACCGCTAGGGGCCGAGTAAGACCTACCAAGGCCGACCATGTCGCTCGCCTCCACTTCCATCTCCCACACATCCACCAACCGGCGATGATGGTGAGGGACCCCAACACCACCGACCAGCACGCACAACCTCACAAGTCGCATCTTAAGTTCGCCTATCGTAGAGCATTCTACTACCACAAGCAGCGTTTCTAGTAAATTAATATAAGATATTAATTTTATATTTCTTTACTAACGTGGTTCACCACCGAGCGGGCCAACCCCACCCAGCAGGCTACTTTTTAAAAGTTAGTCTATTATAAAGCGCCTCCTATAACACTACTATAATTTATTATAATTTATAGAATATAGAAATACTATTTAAACTTATTACTATTAAATATATCTATAATTTCTACTATGCAGGTGCGAGTGTTATAGCTAGCTTTGCTATAATATCTATAGCGCCTTTGCCTACGCACCCTCTTTATAGACTCTTTACTTTCTTTTTACTTACTACTATTCTTTTTAGCTATTAAATTAACTATCTTTTTTATTATAAGTATTTTAGTTATATAAATATACTTTTTTTTCTTTTTACCTTTATTACTATTTTTATTATCTTACGAAGCTCTACTATTTTTTATTATATTAATACTATTTTATACCCTATTAATATAATACCTTTATTAAGCTGCTTAGTAGCTTTAAAAAGCAGAAAAACTAGTAAATCTCTATACTTTTATACACGCTTATAAACTAGCGTTAACTAAGCCTCTATCTCGCGGAGGTTACTTAGTATTTTTAATTCTTATAGGGTGTCCTTTGCGTTAGGTGGAGTTAGCGTACGAAGAACCATATTAAGTCTTAATAACACCGCCTCTAGGTCGTGTGGGACTAATCTAGCGCCTCTAAAGCCTGCGCAGATGTTCGCCTTTATTATTACTTTTTAAAAGCTACTTTAAAGGCTAGTAAAAAGGCCTTCTTCTTAATCTACTTAGTGCCGTACCGTGCTAAGCTACTAATCTTATTGCTATACGCCCGCTTTAAAGGCGAAAAATAACCTATATTAAGTAGCTACAAGAGGTGTAATAAGTATAAAGGTATATAGAGAATAATAATCTTCTCTTCTTTATAGTATTTATAGAATTCGTGTAAGTAGTAGCTCTTATAGCTATTTATAATTAATAGCTAGTGTGTACCTATACTACGCGCCTTAGTATAAGTATTAAAATATTTTAGCTAGTTAAGACTAAGCTTATTTAATATTTAGTTATTAAGACTTACTTTAATAACCTAGTCTTAGGGTAGATTATAGATCTAGGACGTAATTAAGACCTTACTAAAAAAAATAAAAAAAAGTAGTAAAGCCTAGCTTTTAGTACTAACTCCTTAGATATTAATAATATCTATACGTAGTAGCATTATAGTTAGAATACTAATTATTGCGTAAGAAGAATGCGCGTGCACGTGCGCGAACAGTAATGCGCGAATAGCTATGCGCAAACATGTATATATTCTCCTTTTTATCCGTATAATAAAAGAAGACAAGTAAGAACTAGATATTATTGCCTACTCTTACTCTTACTACTTAAGTGCTTATCCTATAAGTAGCTAGCTAAAAGAGCCCATTTAACAAATAACTTATTTATAATTACTAAGTTAAATTTTTTTTAAATTACTTCACTTCTTAAAGTCTATAAAGACTATCTAACCCTATATTACCCCTATTATAAAGCCTGTTTTATTAAAATTATACGTGTTATTATTAGTAATACTATACTTAGCCTTAATATTAGTAATTAGCTTAAACTAGTGCGGTATAACGCGTAGATCTTTATTTAGGGCTTACTAATAATTATATAGATAGCTTTTTTAAAGCTTAATTTCTAGTATACACGTCTTAAGCTTGTCTATTTAGTACTTTTTAATAGGCTTTTTACTATGCTTAGTAAGTAAATTATTAGCTATATTTTAGACTATATCCCTTATTACACCTATTCCTTACTAGTTAAGCTTAAATATACGTTAAATTAGAGCTTTCTTCTTTAGCTTATTTAGCTTTTTTAAGTTAAACTTATAATTACGTCGAGAGAGGACTCCTTAGTATTATTATTATACTATTATTTAAGGCACGCTAAAGGCTATAATAATATATTTTTTACTTTTATTATAATTTTTAATTATAGCTTAAATAGTAAGCTATAATATATTTTTAGTATAAGGTTATTACGCGTTATATTGTAATAGCATTATAGTATAAGCTAAAGGTGGGCTGTATTTAGCAAAGTTGGCCTGCTTGGTGGGATTGGCCCGCTCGGTGGTGAACCACGTTATATATTTATATATAATATACCTAAAAATTAAGTGACGCAGACAAGCGAGCGACGCATCCTACTAACTTTTTATAATTTATTACTTATTAACTATAATAGCTTAACTAATTACTATTTAATTACCTTATAGTAAAGCTAATATATTCCTAGCTATCTTAGCTATAAATTATAATTTAATTTAAAGTAAAATACATGCTATTATAATATATAAAGTTTTTAAAACTATACTCTGCAGCTAACGCGCTAGTATTACTATATACTATAATTATAAGCCCAAATTAAAAAAGCTTATAAGCTAGAAGAGGAGATAATTATTAGGCATATACTTACCCTAAATTCGCGTGGATTTTTGCCTACTCTAGGTACTATGCGAGATACGACAAATAAGCTACTTACTGAGTAAAATGCTAGTAAAATTGGTAAGAAGTAGCTACGCAACTTTATTAAATGAATAACTAGCCTTACTACGCGATTACATTAGCTATATAATTAATAAAAAGCTCTATATAAGAATTTTAAGACTATTAAAGCCTAGTGTAACATTATAGCGCGTATAAAAGATATCTATAATTTTAATAGAACTAACTTTATAATAGGCAGGATATTAGCTTGGCTTATTATTATAAAATTAAAACGGTTAGGTAGGCTAAAGACTATATAGCTAAGTAATTCTAAATAAGTTATAGTAGTTTATACATTTAATGTTATTAGCTAAGTAATCCTGCCTTTTATTATTTTTGCTAGCCATTATTGCCTCTAACTAGTACTAGAATAACAATATACTACACGACTAGGCTTTTACTATTAGTAATAATAGCTAAACTACTAATAAGCTTAGGGTAAAATAGCTAAAGTATTTTATTAAATATATAGTAAAGCGTAGAATATGCGCGCACTAGCTACTTATTCTTAATAATTATATAAGCTATAACTTACTTAGATTCTAGTAGCTTTATAAAGAGAATAATATTTATATTTTTTATATACTATCATATTTATTATACCATTTATAACTACTTAATATTAGCTACTTTTTACTATTAAAGCGTACGTATAGCAACTAAATTTAGAGCCTAATACGCGACTGTATTAATTATATCATAAAATTAAAATTTTTATTAGCTTTTTATATAGCTTATAAATAATTAATTGTTATGAGGCGCTCACACCTTGTTCCGATCCGGGTTAGGGCGGTAAGGTATCGTGGTGCTTTATAGATTATTTAGTAGTATAAGTTAATGCGACACTTAGCGCGTGCTAGATAATCTAATCTTATAATAAATAAGATAACTATTAGTCTGTATAGGAGAACGTACTCGCACAGAAGATATGTGAGTTAACTACAAGGAGCGTATAAAAGGAAACCGTCCTGTATACATATATACCTGACTTGCTTAGTTGCTCAGTACCGCTGATCGACTAAGCAGTCACGTGCCTTGCCTGCTTAGTTGCTTAGTACTACTAATCGACTGAGTAGTCACGTGACTCCAAGGCTAGCTCCTTAGCGTACTTGTTAACCCGTTCTTCGGCCGCCTGTCCTCATAAGCGCCCATCCCTCGTCATCTTGCTTCTAGTTCGTAACATTAATTATAAAAGAGAATATCTGCGTAAGCTTTTAAGGCACTAGCCTAGTCCTATATAACCTATAGGCAGTAATGTTAAAGCTTAATATAAAACTTTATATACTAATACCACCTACGCTAGAGGTTACTTTATAAGAAGCTAAAATACTAAGTAATATATATAAAGTAAAGGCTTAATTAATATTAATTTATAATAGAATTAAAAGCTATAAGAGCATATAATCTACGTTTATTATTATAGTACTTAATTAGCTAAAAAAAAATGGTGCTAAGGTAATAGCGTATAAAGTTATACTTATGTATAATTAGATTATAAGACTTAAGAAGGCTAATAAGGCCACCATAATACGTATAAAAAAAGTAAATATAGTAATAAGGCACCTTAATAAAGGTAAAGGTAGAAAATATTATTACGTAAAAGTACGTTAAGTAATAGCTAAATAAAGAAATATATTAAGTTAGGACGAAATTAGGTGTTAATTAGCAGACTTCAATACACTATAGCTACTATAAGTGTAAGGGACTGGGTGCTCAAGGAGCCAAAGGTGCCAGAAGAATACTTATAAATTCGATAGAGAGTCTGAAGTTAAGCTTTAGGCATCGAACTTATATATCTAGGGTTCGCATAACTAAGGGTTAAAGATCTAAAGTAATAACTAGGCGTAGCCTATTATATACCTTCTTTCCCTCTATTAAGGGTAAAAAAAAAATTCTATATTTTATTTTATTTATATAGCTTTATAGTTATTTTATTATCTGCTTGCGATTCTCTTACCATTATAAACCTCTTACTAGTTCTATTCTCGCGTGTCTAATTTTATGTTCTTACTATAAGTAGTTACTATAGTAGTGTATTCGCGCTAGTGTGTTTACTTATTATTATATATATAAAATCGCTTCTTACTTAGCTTCTAGATCTTACTCTTTTAAGCTCTTTCTTTTTTTTAGCTTAACTTTATGCGCTATAATATCTCGCTTTTAACCTAGTCTTTCTTAACTTTATAACCTAATTCCCCTTACTATTTTAATAAGATAGCTAGCCCTTCGCGTAATAGTTACGTAATAAGGATACCTAAGCGTTAGAGGCGTACTACTAACTCTAATAATAAAATAAAGGAGGGCCTGTTCCTATTATAATTACTTAACTACTAACTTAAGAAGACTAAGCTCTTTTAAAATAAAACTACTATATTTAATACTAGCGTAATCCTTCTTAGCTAGCTTACTAAGAAGTTTAGTCCTTCTAAAGCTTATAAAGTAAGTTCTAGACCTTCTTCTACGCTTTTTTTACTTTTTTCTACCTTCTAACTTACCTTCTTACTCTTTTAACCTCCTTTCTAGTTTTTTATTAGCCTAGGTGTATGCACTTACTAACTTAATAAGCTTAGCTCTTAAGGTCTAATCTTGCTACGCGCGATAATTAAGCGCTAGTATATTAATTATATTACTTATAAACGCGTCTATTAGTAGGTGCTAGCAGGTAAGACGATGTCCTACAAAGAGTGCTATACCTATAAGCTTACTAGCTACACTAAATAAGTATGCTTTAGTCTAACTTATTCTAGATAACTTTAAGGTGTGCTCTACTAACTCCTTCCCCTACTTAGATTTAGCTTGCCCTTAACGAAGTTAGCCGCGAAAAGTTTGCTAATATTATAGTTATTAGTATAAGCTACCTTATAAACAAGGTTTTAAATAGTAGCTAGGAATAAAAGGCCTTTTTTACTAACCTTAACGCGTTCTATTCTGCTCGTAAGGTTGCTATTATTAATTATTATACCTCTTTTAAGAGCAAGACTACTATTACTTTAGGCCTTATTACTTTTTCTTTTAAGACTATTTAGCTTTTAGAGCGCACTGCTGTCGCGGTTAAAAAGACTTTTAACCTTCTTTAAATTTATACTACTAACTTTAAAGTATTTTATTAAGAGTGTAAGAACCCTTCTGTAAGTTCCTTTTAAATAATAAAGCTATCTTTTAAGGCTAATATTATGTAGCTCTCTAGTAAGTTCGTGGTGGTGGATAAGGGCATCGTAATAGATAGTCTTTAGATAATAGATAATATCCTCGCGGGAGCTAATATGCCTACTTAAGCCTACTAGGGCTTACGCTAGCGGCTTTAGGCTATTATAATTAAGGAGCGCTTAAGTAAGAAGGATAATAGCTTCCTTAACCCTAGTAGTATATTAGAGGGCGGAGAAGTAGACCTAAACGTTATTAAGGAAGGCTTTACTATTCCTTTAGTAGTTAAAGATATCTCTTTTACCTAGTTCCTCTCTCCTTCTTGCTTTAGTTTACTTTTAAGGCTTACTTTTTTTATAAGGGTTATCCCTTATTATTATAAAAATTTTTTAGTCCCCTTATTATTCCTAGTAGTTTTAAGGGTTTTTTAAGTTACTTTTTTAAGATTCCTTCTTAACTTTCTTTCCTAATACTTAACTTTATCCCCTAATAATATTATTCCTACCCTTATCTTAGATACCTTTATCTAGCTAAGTTCTTTAGCTTAGTAAGATAGGCATCGTAAAGCCTCCTTTAGGCCCTAATAAAAGCTAATTTAGGGGATATCGCGATAGAATCCTATTAGGAGTTTTTTATTACGATTTTAATATAGCTTAGTAAACTTCTCCTAATAGTTTAACGTAGTAGCTTAGTTAAGGTTCCTACGAGGTTCCTAAGTTCTTTAAGAGTAATTTTTTTACTATACTAGGTATTCTACCCTCTTGCCTTTACAGGACTAGCGTTTTTTATATATATTAACTATACTATACTTCTCTTCCTCCTCTTTTGTTATAATTGCTTCGGGCTAGGCGTTATTAGTAGTTTAGCTAGGGAGAGGGTTTAATAAGGCTAACTTTAGCCTATCTACGTAGAACCTTAGGTGCATGTTTAGCGGGACGTCTAGTTCTACTATATAAGAGTTTATTACCTTTCTTATAGTAAACTTTTTTTACTTCTAGTCGAGCTTCTTGCTTAAACGTTAGTTTTAGAGGTAGTCCTTATACTTTAGTTACATCTTGTCTCCTTCCTTTAAGATTAGAGTATTTTTATATTAACGGTTCGCTAGGCGCTCTTATTCTTGTTAGGCTATTATTATTTTTGCCTAGGCAAAGTTAAAAACCTCCTTAAACTTTTTTATTATTACCTTTATAGCCTTTTTTACGTTAGTTCTAAGCTCTAAGGCTAATCTCCGTACCCTAAAGTTCTTAACTAGTTTAATATTCTAGCTATAGGATAGGAAAAATAGGCTAACTACTATTAATATAGCTTCTCGCCCTTTAATAGCTATCTAGGCTATAGGAAGCTACTTTATTTAATTATCTTATTACTAGTTATAGTACGCCTGGAGGTAGGCTTTAAGGATAGAGTTTATTTATTCTATTTACTTATCTGTCTTTAGGTACTTTACTATAGATAGTTTTTAGTTAATACTTGCTTATTTATAAAGTGTAGTCTAAAATTTGCTCACGAATTGTCCCCCGCGGTCTAATATAATAGAGGAGGGAAAGAAGTAGTCTACTACTTAGTATTAAAGAAACGCTATTATAACTATAGGTATATTAAGATTTAAGAAACTAATAAACTTAGGGTCCTTACTAAGTCTATCTATAATTACTATAATATTCGTGTAGCTATCGTTCTTAGGTAGGGTAGTAATAAAGTTTATTATAATATCCTTCTATCCTTGTTTAGGTAGTAATAAGGGCTTTAGCAGGCCCTGTTTTGCTTTTCTCTATAGTTTGGTTCTTCTATAGATATTATAGTTCTTAATATACTGCCTTACTTAGTTAGATATCCCTAGGAAGAAGTAGTCTTAAGCAAGAATTTTATAGGTATTTTTTTATTCTAAGTGTCCTAAAGCTAGGGAACTATACGCGACTACTATTAGCTTTATTTATAAAGGTTTTAATTTTAGTACCTATTATCTTGACCTATAGCGTAGGTACCCTTAGTTATCTATACTACATTCTAAGATACTAATAGATAACTTCTACCTAGGTTTGAACTTCCTAAGCCTGTTCTTAATATAGGCCTTTATTTTACTATACGCACTATCTTTATCGCGTTTTACCTCTTACTATATAGTGTTAAAGTCTAGTTCGCGTTGCTTAGTAGGGCTATTGCCTCCTTAAAGGGTTAATATAGGTAGTTTAGGGCGTATTAGGTAAGCGAGCACTAGGTTCTTATTTACTTTAGTATAATTAGATTCTTCTATAGTAGTAGGTATTTAGGAGATAAAAGACTTTAAATTATTTCTTTTAGTAGTCTTTTAAAGAAGCGTAAAGTGCCTTAACTTTAATTTATTATCTCCGCCGTTCTTTAGTAGGTCTTAGTCCCTCTAAAAAAGGGCGTTCGCCCTAGAGTTTACTAACCCTAGTCTATATATAAATATTATATTAATACGGCTAAGTATATCTGCCTACTAAACGTGTCGTTTATCCAACCTTCGTTTAGTAGCAAAATACGTGAGGTTCTTATAATTAGTGTAGACCGTGAGGTACTTTACTACTTAATATATATAGTCTTATTTATCTACGTATTATAACGGCCTGGCATGCCGGCAGGACACATGACCTCGCGTGAGAGGCGCGACTGCCTCACGCCTAGGTGCAGCTGCCTCACGCCTGGGCGCAGCTGCCCACGCACCCAGTGTAACTATCTCGGATAGATAGATATTCCGTGCCGAGCGGCAGCGCATAAAAGCGCCACAGGCCTGTGTACCTACAGTCTCCTTATCTTAGTGTAGCTAAAATAGAGCCAACCTACCTTATCTACTCTTTTAATGCAGGAGCCTGTGCCTATCCTTATATTATACTAAGATCTTTTTACTTAGCTAGAGATAGTAATAAAATATTAAGTTAAACTACTTAATCTGCCTGCGCGCACGACTTAATAATAATTACTTTAAAGAATTTATTATATAACTACGCTAAGCTATTAGTTTATTATAGAGTATAATTACCCGTAATAAGAGGTCTTAATACTACTAAGCAACATACCGCTTAAAGGGAGTTAAAAGACGTAGTTTAAAAATAGCACGCCATAGCTAGCTAAGAGAGCTAATTAGCCTATCGCCCTTTACTTAATAAACGTGCTATACAGGCAACCTACTACTTACGCAAAGAGGGCTATAAGAGCCTTAGCCTCTATAAGAGAGGAACCTATCCCTACTAACTATCTTAAGCACTACCTACTCGCCTTCTCCTTTCTAGAGGACTAATAACTAGCTACTCTACCTGTAGTATTAATAAAATAGCACTAAAATACCTATTTATAGTGTTAGTCCTAGAAAAGGAGATGCTAGGCAGCGCGTACGACCTATCTAAGCTCTTTATTTACTAAGAACACGAAATCTAGAGCTATAGCTCTATTACTAAGGAAAACTATAATTAAGACACTTCTCTGAAACTTGCTCGTATCTAGTAAGGTATTAATAAGGACCTCTTGCAACCTCCCTAGCTACCTACGTTTACTAGTAATAACCTAATCACTATAACGCTAGAGGCCGTGATTAAGTATTTCAAGCAGGAACTAGTAAAGATTACTATAAAGCTAGTTAGCTAGCTACTTTTTCGTAGTGTAGAGCGATAATAACTATATATATACCGCTAGATCGCTGCTAATACCTTAGCTAAAGGCGAAGGGCTATATAAAGCCCTCGTTTAAGCGTAGCAAAAGATAGATAGGTTAGAAGCCTAACTTGCTAAACAGGCTATAGTAGGCTCTACCCTTAATATACTAGCAACTTAATCTTGTATAACTAAATTCTAAATTCTTTCTTAGACCTTAAGCTAAAGCGTCCCCTTCGCTAATAACCCGCTAAGCTCTAAGTCTAGCGAGCCTAATAACTTATGTTTTTCGCACTTATTACTATTTAAGCCTGTTACTTATCTATATACACGCTCTTTAGGCGCAAGCTAGCGCTTAGTTAAGTTTCTAGACCCTTTGCTACTCTTAGATAGCAAGATAACTACGACCTTTAAGCACTAGAGGGCCTATATAGAGAACAAACTTTAGTCTAACTATAATTAGTTTATAGGAGAGACTTTAGAGGATACCTAAGAGCGTATCGCAGCATATATAACTACACGCATAAAGGATCCCGCCCGTAACTAACTTATAACTTTAATTAGAGCTCTACGAGACGGTGGCGAACGCATTAATAGCGAATTTATAATAAATATAATAAAGTAAGCTTTTAGTAACCTACATAAGGAAAAAAAGGCCTATTAGGCATTTGTCTAACTGCGCCTCCGCTCTATAGCTAAGTTTACTAGCTTTTAAGTAGACTTCTTTCGCCTTACAACGCAGCGCAAGCTACCTACTAACTAATAAGTTAAAGAATTCTATAAAAAGCTTATAGATTAACTTTATATAGATATAGGCCGTAATATTCGTCGCCTTAAAGATAATTACTCTAAGTTTATTAACATCGCCCGCGACCTCGCACGAGAGGTAGTAATTATAGACTCCTAGGTTATAGCGTACGCTAAACAAGAATCTTAAAAGAAGGCTACTCCTACCTTAGCCGCTAGGTCTCGCGAGTACGCTTTAATACTAGCGTAGCCTCTTACTTGCATATAGCTAACACGCGCCGCTACTATAGCTCTAGGTAACTAGCTTACCTATTACTATTATAAAAAGTTAGAATATATTACTCGAGACTGCCTAAATAGCCCTGTTAATTAGAAAGCGTTAGAAGCTAGCAATTTAGCACCGCAAGCTAATAAAAAGGTATACTATAAGGCTAAGGACGGAGGCTTCCTCTCTTCTAATAAGGAATTAGGAAAAGTATTACTCTAGGGGAAGTCTCCTTCCTAGAGAATCCTATAAGAGCTACTAGTATACAAGACCTTTTATTTAGCAAAAGTGCTTTTACTCTGCCCTATCGCATCTCAACGAACGGGCTAGCGATTAGGTTAAAGACTCTTATTAACACAGGCGCAAGTAGCTACGTCTTAGTCTACTTTAAATACCTCTATATAATTAAGAAGGGACTTAAGGTATCTATTAAAAGTATAGAAGCTATTCCCCTAGCTAGATATAATAGTTAACTAAACGGGCAGGTAAATAAGCACTTCTAGGCTAACCTAGTGCTAAATAGCCACCGCCTTACTACTCACTTTATACCCTGTAATACTAGTTGCTATGACCTTATAGTCGGCCGCAAGCTTCTTAAGGAAGCTAACGTTTAGATTAACTATAGGTAGTAGATACTTAAGTAGCTAGATATAATATAGATTAACTATAAATAAGACATTATTATCCTAACGCGGGGCATAGCTACAGGAATTAATCCTAAGTATTAGGCAGATACTAACTAACGTAATAAGCTTATAGACGTGGCTATTATACGGCATATCTACCACTTATTACAGTAATCCCCTCAGCGTTATACCTACCAGAAGAACCTAGCGAAGATAGAGGAGCAGCTCCGCTACCAAGCGCTACTATTATAAGAGTAGTAGCTAACTTGCCCTAAACCTGTCTCTCGCGAGGACCTCGCTGAGGCAGGCCTTAAGATTAATATTATAAAAGCTACGGCATTTATAATTAATACGCGTTAGAAAAAGACAGTTATTAGCTATATTAGTGTTTACAAAGTAGAGAAGCTAATCTAAGACCGCAAGAAAGAGCTAGGCTAGATAGACCCGCTAGACCTAGATAAAGAACTCCGCCAGCTTCTTATAAAGAAGTTACTATTCCTAGGCTATGCGGGCGCTACCCTAGCTTACTTCTTAAAAAAGGACTCTAACGTACTACCTTCACACTATAATAGCGTTAATTACAACATTAAGCTAATCGCAGATAACATACTAACATTAAGCCTACTATATAGCATGTCTCTAGAGTAGTTATAGCTTGTTAAGGATTACCTAAATAACTACCTCTAACGCGGCGTTATCACTTACAGCAAGGCGCCCTACGCCTTACTAGTACTATTTACTAAGAAGCCTAGAGGGAAGTAGCAATTTTATATTAACTATCGCAAGCTTAACGCTATTATAAAGAAAGATATCTATCCTATCCTACTTATCTAAGAGACCCTTGCAAGGCTCGCCCGTGCTAAGATATTTACTAAGCTAGACGTATGGCAGGCCTTTTATCGCATTTAACTAGATAAGGAAGTAGAGGACCTAACCACGTTTTATATACGCTATAGTAACTATAAGTATCGTATACTCCTATTTAGTCTCTATAATAGACCTGCCACCTTTTAGCGATATATTAACAAGGTACTATATGGCCTACTTAACGACTTTTGCACAGTATATCTAGACAATATCCTTATCTACTTAGAGGATCCACTGCACTATAAGGAGCATATTACGCAGGTGCTTAAATAACTCCGCGACGCTAGTTTGCAAGTAGATATTAAGAAGAGCAAGTTTATAGTAACTAGGACAAAGTTCCTTAGCCTTATTATTAGCACTTAAGGTATTTAGAAGGACCTAAAGAAGATTGCTACTATACAGGACTAGCCTATACCTACATTAGTTAAAAGTATATAGTTATTTTTAGGCTTTTGTAACTTCTACTAAACCTTCCTTAAGGACTATAGACGCATTATTAGACCGCTTATAAAGCTCCTTAAAAAGGGCGCCTGGCATGCCTTTAAAGAGTAAGAGCTTGTAGCCTTTTAGCAAGTTAAAGACCTTATGCTATTAGACAACGTACTTGCTTACTACTCTCCCTATCGCGTTACACGCATAGAAACAAACGTGAGCGATAGTATTATTACTGGCGTACTCTCTTAGCTACAGGACAATAGACTCTAGCGACCTGTAGCCTTCTATTCTAAAATAATAAGCGACCCGCAGATAAACTATAATATATACGATAAAGAGATGCTAGCCGTGATCTATAGCCTTAAAGAATAGAGATCTTAGCTTATTAGTCTACAGACGACTAAGCCCTTTAGCGCTATTACTAACTATTAAGCGCTAGAGTACTTCTCTACTAAGCGCAAGCTTACTCCTTAATAGATACGCTAGGCTATAATAGTGGCTAATTTTAACCTAAAGCTTACCTACTAACTAGGCACTACTAACGTGGTGGCTAACGCGCTATCACGTAAGTAGGAGGAACTATAGACTTAGAAGGAGAAGGATAAGGTAGCTCGCATAAGAGTCTTCTTATAGGCTAAGTAGCTAGACGTTAATATAGTATAAGAAGCCATAACCTAACTCGCTAACCTAGCTACTTAAGGATTATAGGGCTAGGAGCTTAAGATTACTATAATAGATATCTTTCTAGCCTTTCCCTTTATAGAGGATCCTCATGCCCTCGTTAATTAGGTAATTAAGGTAAACTAGAATTACGATAGCCTATAAAAGCTGCGGGAAAAAGCTCTATCTAATAACTAAAGACTATAGAAGCTAAATAATTAAGATCTACTCTTGCATAAAAATTAGCTAGTTGTCTTAGTAGTTAACTTCCTACGCACCTACTTAATCTAAGCCGCCTATGCTACGCAGCTCACTGCTTACCTAGGAAAAAGGAAGATAGCGAAGCTACTTAGAGATTAGTACTATTGACCAAATCTAGCGAAGGATATAGACACCTATGTCGCCGCCTATAAGGCTTATTAATAGAGTTATACGCCCCGCGACTGCACCCTAGGACTACTTAAGCTACTACTAATACTAGAGCAAGCATAGTAGGACGTTTTAATAGACTTTAAGTTATTCCTACCTAACAAGAAAGGGTACGATAACGCCTTTATTATAATTAACTACCTAAGTAAGCGCTGCTTCTCACTGCCCTGCCATAAGATAACTACGGCGGAATAGGCTATAAATATGTACTATCGCTACATCTGGCGCGTGTACGGCCTACCCAAGTCTATTGTCTCTAATTGAGGCCCGCAGTTTATCTTAGCATTTATAAATAAGCTATACTAACTTATAGACGTTAAGCAAAAGCTCTTAATAGCTTATTATCCTTAGACTAATAGCAACATAGAAATTATAAACTAGTACCTTAACCAGCGCCTTCGCCTATTTATTAACTACTACTAGGATAACTAGTCTGACCTACTACCCTATATAGACTAGGCTTAGGCTATACTGCCTCATGAGACTATAGGCCTCTCGCTATACAAAATCGAGTTCAGACATTAGCCTACACACCACTAGGACTAGGAAGAGCGGACAAAGACCTCGCCTATAGCCCGTAAGTAGATGTCCCGAGAGAAAGCGCAGAACTACGTAAAGGTTTAATACAACGCTATAAAGCGGGCTATAGAGATAGCTTAAAGAGGGATTATTTATGCCTAGGAGCAACAAGCACGTTAAGTAAATAAAAAGTAATATAAGCTAGATTTTAGAGTAGGCGATTAAGTCTATATTACGCTAAAAGGCTTTATAACTAACTAGCCTAGTTGGAAGCTTAACTAGCAGATATACAGGCCCTACCTAATTATCGCTATAAAAGGACGCTCCTACTAAGTTAAGCTTCCGCTGTATATGTACATGCATAATGTCTTCCATGTAGACCGCCTATAGAAAGCTGCTATAGACACACTACCAGGTTAGATAGAGCTAGAAGAGGAGCTAATAGAGGTTAATAGCAATTTAGAATAATAAGTAGAGAAGATTCTTAATAGCCGCATCTACTAAGGACGTCTATAATATAAAGTCTCCTAGACTACCTATAATCCTGACCCTACCTGGTACAACGCCCGAGGCTTTATTAGGGCACTATATAAAGTAAAGGAGTATTATAACGTATACCTAAATAAAGCGGGGCTACTACTATAACTAGATATCTAGCTACGAGCGTACGAGGCCGGCACCTATCTAGAGATAATAGAGGAAGATAATAAAGCTACAGTTATACTAGCATAAGGCAAGACACGAAGGAGGTAACACAACGGACTTAAAGGACTACGCCTACTTTAGAGGGGGGTGATGTAATAGCCTAGTATACTGGCAGGACACATGACCTCGCGTAAGAGGCGCGACTGCCTCACGCCTAGGTGCAGCTGCCTCACGCCTGGGCGCAGCTGCCCACGCACCCAGTGTAGCTATCTCGGATAGATAGATGTTCCGTGCCGAGCAGTAGCGCATAAAAGCGCCGCAGGCCTGTGTACCTACAGTCTCCTCATCTTAGTGTAGCTAAAATAGAGCCAACCTACCTCATCTACTCTCTTAATGCAGGAGCCTGTGCCCGTCCTTACACGTATTTAATAACTATAAGTATCTCTTTATCGTGGATAGCGTAGTTACATACTGCCAGGCTATTCTTCGCTAAGAAGTAAGTTACCGGGCGTAGAATCCTATTATTATTATACTAGAAGAAGTATCCCCTAGTTAACTAACTAGAGGCGTTTGCTTTTAGTACTAATTTTTATTTAGGGTTAAAGTAGGCTAGCGTGGGGTCTATATAGAACGCTATCTTTAAGAAGTTAAATACGTACTACTACTCTTATCCCTAGATAAATTCTGCTCCTTTACTAGTAAGCTTTATAAGGGGGCTTACTATGCTAGAGAAGTCTTATATAAATTTTTAATAGAAGTTTATAAAGCCTATAAAGCTCTAGACTCCCTTTACTAAAGTTAGTAGCTTTTATTCCTAAATTACTTAAACTTTATCTAGGTCTATGCTTACGCCCTTATTAACTTTTATAATAAATCTAAGGTACTTAGTCTTTTTAACGCAGAACTTAAATTTTTTAATATTTAAGTATAGTCCTGCGGCCCCTAACTTTTAAATTATAGTACGTACTTTCTCTTCGTGGTCTTTTTAGCTGCTACTAGAGAAGATAAGAACGTTATCTATATACACTAAGTAGTAGTTATTAAGGTACTCCCTTATCACCTAGTTAATATACTACTAGAATATACTTAGCGCGTTAGCTAGGCTAAAAGGAACTACTAGCTACTTATAAAGACTAAATTAGGTTCTAAATACTATCTTCTATTCCTCGCCTTTTACTATCTAAAGCTTATAAAAGGCTTAGATTACGTTAAGTTTACTAAACTATTTAGCCTTTACAAGGAGCTAAAAAGTCTTACTAATTAATAATAGAGAGTACTAGTCCTTCTTTAAAATAGCGTTTAGGGCTTAATAATTAATATAAAAGCGTAGTCCTCTACTAGGTTTTTTTGTAAATAATACTAGGGTAGCGGCGCTAGACTTACTTACTTAAATAAAGTTTTTATTTAAGTATTTAGTAAGCTTTTTTTAAAGGACGAGCAACTCTTCGCGAGATATATTAAATAGAGGGCTATAGGGGATCTCTAGGGTCTCGCTATCTTTTTCCACGAGAGGGATAAAAAGATTCACTCTAGGTCTACGGTGTGGGGGGAGCTTGTTAGCTTGTTCCCTATAAAAGATATGCTATAAGTCCTTAAAAGCTTTAGATAGTAGCTCTCGTAGGTTTACCTTTAGCTTGCGGGTTAACGCCTTTTATATATTCTTTATTAATATAGAAAATACTTTAGCCCCGTTTCCTAGACGTTAATTACGCTAATCTAGGGCTATAAAGGCTATAGCTAATACCCCTTAAGGCTTTATTAATAGTTTCTTACTTTTTTAGTTACAGATGCGGGTGCCTAAACTTCTAATTTAGATTAATTTCTTCGCTAGGGCTAGTTTAACCCTATTCTTTTTTATTTAGGTTAGGCTAAGGATTAGGTCGTATAACCTGTCATTAAGTAAGATATATAGCTATATTAATTCTATATAGCTATTAATATTTATTTCTAATTAGACTACTTCGCGTACAAAGAGTTGCATGCCTCTAATACTAATAACCTCCTATAGATAGGGTAGGTTCTTACGCTGTAGGTGGGCTTTTATTATAAGTTTTTTTAATATAAATCTAAAGGTTAAATAACTTAAATTAATTATCGTCGATGCAAACATAATGTTATTAATAAGCGAGTATACTATTACTAGTATTAAGTCTAGCTATAGCCTTTAAAAGTTATTAAAACTTATTTTTTACCCTTTTCCTACTTCTGCCTCCTGGCGGCGATTGTTACTAAAAAGACTTAGTTTTCTAAATTAGTAGAGGCTATATTAAACTCTTTATTAAAGAATCTTTTAGTAGTAGGTGTAGTGGCGCGAACTTGTGCTAGCTTTATTATAAGTAAAAGTTTACACTGCTTTACGCAATATCCTGTATCTTTATAATAGAAATAGGAACTATTCTTTTTACGGGTTTCTATTACCTCGCGCGACACCTACGTAGCTCGTTTCTAGGTATTACTAGACCTGTGTCCTGTGGCTCTATTTATTACTTAGTATCTTTTATCTTAGCTTCGTCGGCTGGACATCCTTCCAGGGTTAGCTTAGGTGGGTTCCTAATCCATTTCGTCTAGCGCCCTATTTTTGGTAGAAAACTTTAGTAGTTATAATATATTTTAGAAGAGGTTTTCTTTAACCTTATTAACCCTCTTCTAGACCCTTTGCAGGTCCTAATTATTATTTATATTTATTATAACTATTTAGTCTTATAAGTCCTTGTAGAGGCTCTAAAGGTATAAGTTCTTTAAGATTTTTTAACTATACTCCTTAGCTTTTATAGTATAGTTATTAAAGTTAAGGTTAAAGTTATAAAGCTTCTAGTTCCCTTATTATATTATAAGTAAGCGGTTACGCGCGATTTCTTCCGCTAGGTAGTTATAAAAGTTATAGTCTAGTAGCTCTTAGAGGTTAGCTTTAGTGCACCTTAGGTAGTAGTTTAAGTATATAATTCCTACTGTTGCTGCACGTCCTGTTAATTAACTAATAATATATCTAAGTATATTTCTAAGGTAGTTCTTATTCTCTAGGAGCTTATATTGCATTACTATTTTAAAGTAGCGGTAATCTTATTATTTACTATTAAAGTAGGCTAAGTTAAAGATTTTAGGGCGGTGGCTTCTTCCTTAGTTTAAGATAAGCTTTACTATTAATCTCTTTAGTAGCTCTATTTGTTAGTCTGCTTCTAATAGCTAATTTATACCTCTTATCTCTTAGGAGTATTATTATATTATTAGGGGTTCTTAGCGCTCCCTTACTATTTCTTTAGTTAGTCCTTTTACTTCTTATAGTAGAGTCTAAAGGGTGTCCTAAAGGTTAACGAGTGCTTTAACCTTACTTAGGAATTATTATATTTTATTTTTGTTAACTCCTAATACCTAGAGTTTAGTTATAAATAAGGAGGCTATCCTTTTATTTCCCTAGCTATTACTTTTTTATAAGCTAATAGCTTACTGCGTATAATTATTCGCGCTAAGACGTAGACCTTTAGTAGAAGGTCTTATTCTTATTTCTATAACTTCTTTATTTAGTAAAGATAGTCTTGCTAGCGTTAAGTGTCTATTAAGACTCCTTCTTAATTACTCGCTAGGGAGGGTTCTATCTCCTTATAGGTCTAGGCGTCGCCTTTATAATATCTATTTACGTAAGTCTTTTAACTTCGTGTGCTGCTTCGTAGCTTTAGTCTATAATTATATTTAAAATCTACTTATCCCGCGACGGGTAGAAGTAATTAAATTTAATATAAGGGGCTAGGTACTTAAGGAGCTAAAGGTACTAAAAAAATACTTATAAATTTAATAAAGAGTTTAAAGTTAAGCTTTAGGCGTTAAACTTATATATCTAGGGTTCGCATAATCGAGGGTCAAGGATCCGAGGCAACAACTGGGCATAACCCATTACAATAAGAAGACTAGCTATGACTCGCAAATATATAGGATAGATTTTATAAATACGATTTAACTGTTACGATTACGAACCCCACAGGAACAAAGCAACCAGACAATTACGCTAAGAGAGTTATTATTAACGGAATAACCGCGTTAAAGGAACACACAAAAGCGCGGGACAGCTTAGGTTAGCAATTACGTAACATAGTCCCGCATAAGCAAGAAGTGCCATATAAGGAATAAGACTATAATAAGTCCTAAGGACTACCTCTAGGAAGAAGGCCTTAGCAGGATAATAAAGATAATTCTAATAATAGTAAGGACTAGGATAAATAGTATATAATTTAATAATTTCTTTATACCTTTCTTACTTTTTATAGTTAATTTTCTTAACACTATAAGTATATTTCTTATAACAGATTAGTAAATCTCCTAGTTAGTTATTCCATAGTTTGTTATAGAATTAGATTATTTATAATTAATCTTATTATTATTCTTAGCTTTTAACTACTAAATATCTGTAAGGCACTTTACCCTTAACCTACTCTCCCCTAACCTAGAACAGACTTAGGTACGTACGGTCCTTGTAACACTAACCTAGTATAACGTTAGCAATTATATAAGATGATCTTAATATATTATTAAGATAAGTTACTATAAAAGTATATAAAGTTAGTAGGGTAGCGGGCTTGCTTACCCAGCGCGCTCGCTTCTAGATACGTTAAAGAGTAATGGTAACAACTAATTTATATTTAACTAATTTAGTATTTAAGAGGGTTATGTAGTAAGGAAAGGTTGTATTATACTATCGAACAAAAATAGGTTAATAAAGATAAATAATAAGTTTATAAATTTATATAAAATAAGAATTAAATATATATGGGACGAAGATTAATACGTTAGGGATACAAAAAAAAGTAGAATAACTTAATACAGTTTATTTTAATTAAGGAGAAAGTAGGTTTTATATACTATAAAATATATATTTTACCTAATTTAAACTACAGATAACTGTATATAAACTACATATATAGTTATAGTATATATTACCAAGTCTGGTAACCTCTATGCATATATATAGTGTACGGACTATACGTACGGCCGTATTTACAACTATAATATGGTATACTAGAAACGCTAACCATAAGTAATACTCCACGCAATTCACTCTGTACTATTTACATGCCTAGTCATGTAGGTACAAGTCCAGGTAAAGCAGTTCCGTTTAGCATAGTCTTAGTCCTGTGTGTTACCCTAGGATAAGTAATATAGTGACTGACTTACACCTACTTTGTACCTGGTCATCTAGCGCCATTCCTTACACTACAAATGTCCGAACACTCAATGCGCAAACCTAAAATCCAATCTCTTCGCACCCTCATCCTTCGTCTCCCTCACATAAGCCACCTTCTCCTCACCTGTTAACTTCGCCCAAGCCTCTTCCCGCCTCTTATTTCTCGCCACATAATAATACTTGACCAGCACAAACGACACCATGTTGAAGCAGCAGATACCCAGCAAGATTCTGTTGCCGCGGATGTAATAAGGACGGTCGTCTTCGCGGTAAATGTTGACGCCGATGATGTTGCCTGTTTGGACGAACCTGCAACACATAGTCAGTCAATTTTGATGGATATTATATAAGCAAACAGCTTAAGGAGGAATATGAAGCCGTACATGTTATACAAAGCCGCAGAAACAGCTCGCGTTCGGACGGAATTTGAGTTCCGACTGTTCCATGCTACTAGGATAGCATGACAGTATGGATACGACAGTAATCCGGTCAAAAGGGCGTAGCGAACCCACTCTGACGCCGAGCCTCCCAATGCCACGATGGCAGCGAGCCAAGGGAATATCCAGATGTTGGAGGTCGAAGAAACCAACGCGCGCTCGTTAAACCATTCGGATACTTTCGAGATGATGAGCAGATTGACGCCAAACAGAAATTGAGACGGAATGGTGAGGAGATTCGCGTTGAAAGTGCTCCAGCCCATTTGTCGCAAGATGAAGGAAAGATAATTCTGCGGCGGGCTTGGCGGGATGTAAACCGTCAGCCCAAGGAGGTAGAGCGGCCAGAGGTCATAGTCTTTGACGCATTTCCAGAGTCTGTCGAGAGTGACGGCTTGGCGATTGTTCATATCGCCCTTGGAAGGGTCGTCACGCAATAAGCGATTAATCAGGATGGCTTCTTCTCGGTTTGTGAACCAGCCATTTTTGCCACGTAGCCAACCTTTGGTTTGGCTAATGGATGCAGGCATCAGACCCCAAGAGGCGAATCCAACGACGACGGTAATACTTCCCTCGATCAAGAACAACCATTGCCATCCGCTCCAGCCTCGGAGACCTCGCATTTGGAGAATGCCCGCAGCTAGAAGAGAGCCGAGGATGTTGCAGGTACTGAGCACAGTCCAGAACCATGATAGCCGGATTGGGAGTTCTTTGCTCTTGTACCAGTATGTGATGTAAAGGACCGTATCGGGGATGAAACCGCCCATGAGTAGACCCAGGATGCACCTGCAAGCGTAGTATCCTGCTTTATTCTTCAACGCAGCCTGAGCAGCGGATGTGATAGACCAGCCGGAGATGATGAATGGGATCCAAATGTCGGGCCCCAGCTTCTTCGAGATGAGACCGGATGGAAGCTCGGCAGCCAGGAAGGAGACAAGAAAGATCGTCTGTCCCGTGTTGAAGTCATTGGTGTTCATGCCAAGTTCGGTAAGCATATTGTCCGATATAGCTACAGCCTTGTCAGTCATGCTTTTTGTGTTCCGGCGGATGAAGTATACCTCTGTTGATGTTCCTTCTGTTCAGGTCAAGGGCAAGGAACATGACCCAGCACCAAGACATGATGCGAAAGTCGACTCTTCGCCTCAATTTCTTCTCCTCGTCCGCACTCCATGTCAGGGTAGGATCGAATCGATGGCGGCCCTCATACTGCGCCTTCTCGTAGACGCCTCGCCAATAGTCTGCGACTTTTGGATTGGAGAAGATGTGGTTGCTGTCGCTGCCATAGTCTCCTTGGACAAGCTCTTCCGACCGTAGAGAGGGGGTCGTATGGTCTAAAGATTCCGTGCCAACCTTCACATCTTTTGCCTGAAGTCCAGCAGTGGGCGCAACTTGTTCAGAGAGCCTTTCTGATTGTAATGTCATTGCCGTAGGAATGATTTAACGAGATATTGCAATCGATGTACCGTGTCCCAAGTGAGGACCAGACATCGTTTATAAGGAATCCCACTTCTCCGGCACAGGCAGTCGGCAAGCACGTGGAAAAGCTTCATCTTGCGCAATAGACTCAGACGATCCAGCGTGCATTAGCGACGGTGTCTAGGGTGGACACAAAAAACATTGCGTGAGCTGCTATAGGAGCGAGTGGTCCTTATCGCCCAGTGGCGACTTGGCAGGCATGGCAGCCCCCTCCCGTGCGCCAAGAACATCCCTTTCTCTGTCGTTGAGGAGATTGTCCTGTTGTGAATCTCACGTGGAGGGCGATGTCGTGATACTTGGCAAGAATCCCACCATCTCCGCGCCGCCACTTCGGCCATGCTCTTTCTACCCCGTACTTTTCGTTCCGTTTCGGCTGTGTGCTTCGGCCGTGAATACAACCTCGCAAGCATATCGCGAAAAAAAACCTGCGCCAATACTTGAGTCGCATCTTTACGGGAACATGGGCGACCTATGGCTGCACGATGGCTCGGTGCGATACATCGGAGGGACTCCTCCGCTGGGCAGAACTACCAGCGTCAAGAATTGATAGCTAGTTTTGAGGGCACACAAGGGAGGAGAGCAACATGAACGGTCATAGCAGCGCATGCGGGAAGAGAGCGACATTGCACGTGGTTTTTGAATCGGGGTCGCACAAAAACCTTCCTACGACCCTTCAAATCGCTCTCCTCCCGCCGCCGCGCCATGCCCACTCCATCAGCAACTTTGATGATGAACCTCACCACCAAATCCCCTTCACATCATCACGCACAAAAACCCCACATCAACGCGAACAATCATACATTCACTACCACTCACCCAGCTCGCTCATGAAAAATCCCTATATCCTATGCATGCTCCTCAAAACACCCCTCAAAACGCCTAGGCGCCTCATGAACCCTCTCCCTTTCACGATGAGAAAAATATAGAAAACCAAAAAACTCTTGACATCCCACAATATGGGCATTTATTTCATAAACCTACAAAATTCACCATCTTTGAAAATGCCAGACCAACCTCATCACATCCCCACAACAAGTCAGAGGTTCACTAATGCCGGTAACGCTGAAGGTGCGCCCAATGCTACTGGGCGTACCGCCACGTCTCTCCGGTGTGCACAGGTGGCAGCGCGTTCTGTGCCGCTGGCCCTGGTGTTGGTGTCGCTTTCGCCTCGCCATGATCGCTAATCGGGCTATATTCAGGTCGCTGCGGCGTATTCGGTTTATTGCCCTCACTCGGCGGCGTCGGAATCGGTTGCGCAATCGTGCTCGGCGGAGGTAACGGCGGCGTGCTGCTCTGCAGCGCTGGATCAATGACAGAAGGCGACGCGCTCTTAACCTGTTGTCGCGGGACGCTCGGCGGTCGTGGCGCAGGCGCAGGGGCAAGCGCGTGAAGAGGGCTGCCGGACAAGGGCCTGCTCTGCGGCGCAGGAGCCAGCGTCGGTAGAGAATTGTACGATGTCGTCATGCTCATTGATGCTGGCGGACCTCCCGCCGAGTTCGACAGGTTTTTAAGCATAGTCTCCCACTTTGGTGCCCCAGATAGTGGCCTAGGCGCCTTGTTGAGATCCTGGCGGAAGGCATCCGGCGACTGGAATTGCGGCGTCGGCCTAGGCATGGGTAGGGTTGGTTGCATCCCTCCAAAGCCCGTGTGTGGACTTGGACTAGGCTGGCCCATAGGTCGCATCGGCGGCATCATGTTCGGATGTCCGCTGCTACCGGACGGTATCTTGGGAGCCCATTCGGATGTAAACCCACCATTAGGACTATAAGGAGACACGTAAGTTTTTGCTCTCCTCAGGAAGGCGTTTTTCAGGTAGGGATATTTTGTAACGTAGACAAGGTATTCTGCTTGCGATGAAGGGGGCTGTATGGGAAGGGAAGAATAGCTATTGGCGTACATTGGAGGTTTGGAGGTCCCAGTGGGGGTACTCAGTATGTTGGAGATTGACGCACCGCCGCGGTATGACTGTGGCTGCGAGAACTGTTGGCCTGTGGGAAGGCTGTAGGCTGGCCGTGGCACTGGTACTTGGCTCTGAGAATATGGGAAAGGTGGTAAGGTGTTTAGATTTGGCCTTAGATCCTGCGGAGACGAAGGCGACTTGGCATATTGGACACCAGTGTGCACTGGAGGCCCGCTTGTCGTCGGTGACTTCGCGTAGGGAGAGTACGAATGCTGCGGAGGAACATAAGGGACATACCCACCCTGCGGTGGCCTGTGGGAGTGGTAGCTCAGTTGATAAGCTGGTTGTCCGTAAGGAGACACCGGGGCCCGGTGATCGTAGGTAACATTGGGTTGATGCGCAACGGGAGAGTGCGGGTTCTTGTGCGTATTTGAACTGTAGGCTGGAGCCCTGAAGGTGGTCATCATCGACTCCTTTGGTTTGTACTGATAAGGCCTGGTCTGCTGCTCAGTTGGTGTACGAGGCGGGATAGAGACCGGCGCAGGCTTGATAGGATACGCCGCAGGATACGAGCGTTGTTGCTGGTACTGGTACTGAGGAAAGGCCGGAAGCGGAGGCTTGACCGTATCCAAGAAATTACTCTTGGGATTATGCACAGGTTTCGACAAGTCGTGTGTGAATTGCGGTCTAGCTTCGGTCGAATTCTTGCCCAGATAGTACCAAAGGGTTTCTGCTTTGCTGAAGTCAACTTTCGCAACTTTCTGGAGGACACCTGGAGCGGTATTGAATTCGGCCCATTTCTGCTCCGCATTGGGATCTTGGAACGGGTCGCCCATCTCTGGAACGCCATCTGTGCGGTTGCTGATGTCAAGGGAAGCGTCGTTCTCTTTGAGATGAGCGGGCAATGGCTTAGCATTAGCAGAAGGCTTGGGTCGTTGCGATTCGTCTGGATGCGGCTTCAGGACGTATTTCCATTCGACTTCAACACGGCCACTGTGACGTTGTTAGTGTAGTACACAAATAGGTAGCGTTACTACTTACCCATCAGGTAGCATATCGACCAGCAAAGCTTGCTCCCCAGGACGGTTCTCCACTACTAGGCCGCCGTAAATTTGGTACATCTCGCCACCAACAAACTGGAACTGGATGGGATCTTTGGGTTTGAGTGTCTTAGCGTAGTTCAAGACATACTTGTCTTTCTCCAATGTCTCCATATCCACAGTCTTGTTATTCCTCTTCTTCGGTCGGTGGAAGCGGCATCGGAAGTCGTATCCATCGTAGTAGTATTCAGTGCCTTCTTCGTCAAAGGTCGGAATCGGACCAAGATCAACTTGTACACCGGCTGCCATGGCGCAAGTAGCGTGGAAAGCCCTGGTGCACTTCTTTTGCGAACACTGGAAGACGGCCCCACGCTTGGACCGACAATAGTTGCACTTGAGTTCCAGCCGATCTTTGCCAATCTGTTTAACGTTGCAAACAGTCTCCACACCGTTCCTCTGGGCGATGAAAGTTTCGGGTGTGTAATCCGCGCATATGCGATGTGCTTGCATGCCATTGTCAGTTGGTAGCAGCGCGTCGTATTCCACATCGTTAGGACACAGCATGCAAGGCTGTCCTCGACCGGGGATCTTGATGCGGATCCGAATGCGCCGGACCTTCTTTGCATTGGGCGCTTCTTCAGGCTCCTTGTTACCTCTCTTGCGTTTGTTGCTGGCAGGTTTCCGACCAGGTTTGCTCTTCGCCTTTCCGACAACACTCGGCGGCGGGCTTGGTAGGTGATCTGCCGCTTCATCTTCACCCTCAGTGTCTGTTTCTTCGTAATACTCTGGGGTCGGCTCGCCGCGCAGCTTGCGCTCAATCTCGTTCACATCGACCCAGACGCTGTCCGACTCGCATTCGCACTTTTTGGCAATTCTGCCGAAGTTGAGCCAAGACTCATTCGCAAAATTGACCGACTCAGCGCAATTGTACCCAATGTTGTACCCAGAGTGATAGCCGTAAGGATATGTGATGACAAACTCGCCCTCGTAATGTACCAAACGATTCACCTTGATGTTGAACTGCTTTTCTAGCTTCTCGGGGGAGATAAGATAGGTCTTGTGACGCAGGAATTGCGAGCAGTTCTTCGCATCGTTTGGCCAGATGTTCTTCATGGCGGCCTCGAATCTTCGTGCGTCTTCCTGGGAGATGCTGTACCATTGCTTTGGGGCGCCGAAATGGATGTAGTTGATACTGTAAAGATCCACGTCTTCGAGATGCCATGCAAAGGTAGCTTTCCACATGCCCAGGTACAGGTATGCAGTGTTGACACCAGGCACCTTGGTTCCCAGCACGTCAAGCAAGTTCGGAAGCTTCGCAACGTTCCAGCTTGTCGTCCGGTCGTCGAACAGAGATCCAGGCATATCGGCGCCATACATTGGCTGGCCAAAGTTGATGGTCTTCCAGTAGTTTTCTTCTAGCTCTTTGCAGCGTTCCGGGTTAAATTGATCGACATTGTCGAGGTGATAGTCGAAGTCTTCAAATGCAGCTTCGTCGATGTGATCTGCGACTGCGGCCCTGTTGTTCATGCGTCTGGACGTAGTTGATTTCTTCGCGTCGCCCCTTGGCTGACGGCCGCGGGGCTGGCGACCACGCGAGCGCACGGGCGAGTCATCACGCTCTTCTACCTTGATCTTACGGACCGACGTCTTCAGGGCCCTGAGATGGATTAGCGTATGTCGGAAGAGAAGAAAGTTGGATGATCTCAGCTCCATGCACTGCTTAGGACATTCGAGCTCTTGATGGACTTACTTCTCGTCTTCCGGCGCTGGCGATTTTGGCGTAGGCGGGGCATTAGCGGTAGCATCTTCATCGTCATCAGGCTCTTCCTTCTTGGCTGCGCGTCCACGTCGTGGGCGGCCAGGACCGCGCTTCGTGGTGGGTGAAGCATTAGTGGCCTGAGCTCTAGTGGCGCGGGAGCGTGACGGGGCCTCAGCGGCTGCTTTCCGCCGCTCGCCCCGCTTGAGTGGAGGTTGGTGGTGAGGTTCCTCAGTCACCGCCTTCCACTCAGGCAAATTGTATGATCGCTGCTTCTCGATGTTCGCCTGCGTGTAGATTCCGTGCTGGCCGGCGAATTCTTGTGTGATGGGATTCTTGACTCTGATTGTCTTCACAGCTTCGCTCAGGTCGGGAAGCGAGGCGCGCCTGCAAATCATGAGCTATGGGCTTATTGCGGGATGCAGTGCAGGTGCGCTTACCATTCTGTCGGGGGAATGACTTTAACGATCCCAGACTTCATGCCATACTTGTCGATCTTGTCGATGAACCTTTTAAAGTTGCGAAACTGGTCCATTGTCTGCAACACCAAGCTGTTAGTACTACATTCTTTCCATGTGCGCATGCGCTTTCAAGTCTGAGCTATAGCGCAAGCTCCCTTGCGCGACAGTCTACAGGTCTGCAACGTACCGGCTTGAAGACGGGTATCTTGCCACCGTCCCAGTAGTGGTCGGGCTCTATATCTTCGCCATCGTCACTGTCTATATCAGACAGCTCCGACGACATCCTTTCGTCCCTCTTATCCATGTCTTCGCTCGTCGGTGGAGTCAACGCAGGCTTGTTATTCGCATCGTCGTGTGCAGCGGGTGGTGTCTCGACCGACGGTAGCACCTCTGCAGGCGCAGACACGGGCGCAGGCGCCTCCATTGCGGGCGGCGGGTGCTGCTAGGTGCAGCGTGGGTGGACTCGGTGCGGGTGGGCGAGGCTGGCAGCTGTTGTGCACGTTCGCGAGGGCGACATTCGTCGGTCGCCACACAGCGCACAGGTGAAATTATCGCGACCACGAGCTCACTGTGGGCGTCGCATGGATTTCGTCGTATCTCAGGTCGTCGTATCGGGGGACTCAAACGGCAGACGGGCGGATGGGAGGCGTCCTGGGTTGAAAGTGCAGGTTGAGGAGGTGCGAGGCCCGCCAAGGCCAGTTGTGACTATTTTCGTACTAGCGCTGTGAGGGTCGACTGTTAATCACCCCATAGTTCGCGCCGCAGTCGAACGCTCGGCTCCACGGTAAGGTTGTCTATGGAATGCGCAAGTTCAAGTGTATGCGCTCTTCGTTTTCTGGCATCTACAGAGGTTGATTGCGCTTGTTGGCTGCTTTCGTCCGACTTGCACGCAAGCTTTGCGGCTCGTTCGTCTTGATCACGCACGTCATACCTCCAGGCTCGCCCTATGGCAATCCTGCGTTGGTGCCGCTCTAGATCCCGATCTGATAAGATCGGGAAACCGCACCATCAGGTCCTGAAACATTACAGAACTTACAGGACCAGGATGTGTGTAGAGTTCAGCAGTCTTAACTATACATTCCCTTATCGTTATACCATAGTACCCATTCCTTGTCTAAATACAGTATGAGAAAAACGAGAAGACGCCGCATATAGTCACGACTGTTCGAGCATGGATGATACTCCCCTGTCTGCACAGTTTTTGACTGTGTCATGTAAGTCTCTTTCGATTGTGGCGTATCGCGGGACTATCACTGGGAAGCCCCTCAGCCATAACCCTCACAACAGTACCGAGACTACTACCTGATCTATCTTACAGAGACGCGGGTCTTGCTCGGTCTGTTTAATTAGCTCCGCTTGCAAAGGGAGGTCCACGCCATCTGATCAGCTGTTTCCAAAAGTAATACCGTCGTTGCAACGATATCCACGTCGCTCTCCGCAGAGAACAATTGTCTAAAAGATCCCACCGAAAACAAAATCCATATACGCAATTATGCTTGTTCTCTGCCCGTGCACAGCAAGTTCACCAAGGCGAAGCTGTGTTGGCCGAGACATGCTCATCCAGTGATTGCGGAGGTCCACACATCACGACATCCCAGGCACACGCCAGAAGCACCCCGACTACCTCAGCGAACCGTATGAAACGCGATAGCACCTTTGCGTAGCCTTTCTGCACTCTTTCCACTCATAGGTAAATCTGTCCGAACGCGAAGAAGTTCACAGTCGCGCACTGTTTCCCCTCTCTCAAGTAAAGCCGACACAGACGACGCACCATGACAGGATGAACCTTTACAAGAACACCCAGTCCACATAGAACGATCCATCGTGGAGCCTGAAGTATGAATCAGCCACAACGTGTTGGACGCCGACGGATCTGCACCCACATGCACCACCCGCCCGGCGTCGTGCCGCAGACCCTCCGTCGCCACGGCCACGTTGGCTCCCGCCTCCACACTCGCCTATCTCCGCCCAACGCACATCATCATCACCCCTGGCCTCGCAAATCTCCGCGTCATTCTCTGCCGCCGATTGGACACCACGGAACAGAACATACGGTGTATGTGTATAGACACAAGCCATCTGATTTCTCGCTTGCACCCATGCCACTATATTACAGAATGGCCTAAAACCAAGCCCAAGGCTCCGATGCTATGCAGATGGAAGACGACTAGGTTGTAAGCTGTACAAACAAGCATGCACAATCCCACTTTTTGTGTGTAATGCCGCTTTTCCCAGACCAGACCGTTCCATGTATTTCCGCGCACAGATGCTCCAAACATGCCAGTACACCAATGTGATAAACAGCGGAAGTCGCGACCCAAGATTTGCGGACCCAATTTCCAAACCCCAATCCCAATAGTGCAAGAGTGTGCTGCGAATAGAAGGGAAGGCGCTGTTTCGCTATAGTCATAGGACAGAACGGTTGGTACTAGCGGCCACGCAACACCGCGGACACCAGTTCTGCCCAAATACTGTAGATGTTTACTGCTGCACTGAATCGCCGCGGCCGCCGCGGAAGCCTCCTCGAGGCGCACCGCGAAAGCCGTCTCCGCGACCACGACCGCGACCACGTCCACGGAAGTCGCCGCGCGGGCCGCCCCTTCCCCTGCCACCAAAACCGCCTCCGCCTCGTCCACGTCCTCCACGGCCGTGATGCACAACCTCGTGGAACCCGTCGCTCGTGTTGGCAGCCGCCGGAGCTGCAGATGCAGCGTCGGGGGTGTCGTCGGCCCAGCTCTGGGTGAGGTTGACCGCAGCAGGCGCAGCAGGTGTCTCCGTCTCGGCTGGGTCGCGAGGAACGATCTCGAAGGACTCTGCGAGCGGGTCGTCTGATCCCGAGGTCGGCTTGTCCCAGTCTCCCCCAGCGTCGTTCGCCGCACCGGCACCTATGCTTGAGGCCGCAGGAGCGCTCGGTGTGTCGACCTCTGCTCCTCTGTTGACTGCCCCCGTTGCCGTATCGATCTCAGTGAGTCCTGCATTCGCTACCGTGGGGTCGGTTGAGATTGCGGTTGCGGAGTCGGACTCAGGGGCCGTGGGCTGGGACTGTGCGACATCGTCTGCCCATGCCTCCTCAGCCGCGAAAGGTGCCTCGTCAAGCGCAGCCTGCTTGACTTGAGCGTCTAGAAGGAGTCAGCATCGTATTTCGCTCGCAGCACAGCAATTGGCTCGCATGGGCCGGTCGTACTCCAAATTCTATGTACCGAATGTATAGCGGGGTAGGGAGAACTTACAAGTGACACTGAGAATTTCGCCGTCTGTCGAAGGGACCTTCTCCTCCGATCCCTCAATCAGCTTCTCAGCGGCAGCCACGGCAGTAGGATCGCCGCCATAGACCTGGAGAAGTGCGCCCTCGAAGGCCTTGGTGAGGTCGTTGTCCACTTCTTCCATCTGACGTCGAGCGGCCGCAGCGCGGAGGAACCGCGACAACGTTAGGAATTGCTCGCGGAAAGTCTTCTTCACTTCCAGAGCAGCCTCCTGCTTGAGCGTCTCCCGCAGCTTCTCAAGCTCTTCGGTGTGGCCCTTCTGCATGATCTCCTTCTCCTGCGCTGCCTTGTTCTGGAGCTCCTGCTCGAACTTCTTGTACTGCGCAAGCTGCTCTTCCAACTGCGCGAGCTGGCTCTCGAGAGCGGGCTTCTTCTGATACTGCGCCTTCTGGTCGGCGTTGATCTTGCGGTTGGACACGAGTTCGTCAAGCGGAACGTCGGGATTGGCGGCGACAATCTCTGAGACTTTGCTCATAGCATTCTATTTTACATATTAGCTGTATTCGTGACAAGACTGAAATGAATGTGCAAACTCACCAGCTTCTTGTTGACATTGCGCACGCTCCTGTGGGCTCGGATTAGTTTTGCCCAATTGTTCATATACACAGCACCGTGTCAGAAGTGCGAGTACAATTCCCCATTGCACCGCCTAGATTACGGTATAGCAATGTACTCGCACTTCTGAACTGGTGCTGTGTTTGCCTGCGCACAGGACACTCACTTCTGGAGCTCCCTAATGTAAGCGTTGTCTTCACCAGCGCCAGTCTTGCCTGCCGCATCGGAACCGTTGCCAAATTCGGAAGTCGTCTTCTCGTTGCTGGAAAGAGCGGGTATGGCAGCTGCAGCCTTCTGCTTAGCCTTCTTGAGTGCGCTCTTGGATTTCGCAGCTGCGTCGGCCATTGGGACAGAGGGTGAGAAATGTATGTGTATAATAGAAAAGGGTGGAATACGCGTGATGCACGTCAATAAGACTCGAAGAGTGGGTTTGGAGAGCAAGCCGGGTCGGTTGTTTAGATTTCGGTCGCAGTGCAGCTTCCCGCAACGACCACATGGGGACGCCAAGCCGCTAACAGTGGAAGCTGCTAGATTCCATGGATTGGAGATGTATACTACACAGATTCAAAATGGCCATGGCTTCTGATGTTTTTATCGCCAGAAGTAACATCAGCTTCGCATGTTGTCAGAATACTCGATGAAGGATTATTGACGAATCCCAAAAGTAAACAAACGATAACGGAATAGAGCACGCGACACTAGCACTATACAATACGAACCTACACAAATGATCCAGATCTTTTACTATGTTCTGAATATCATATTCATGATCGAGTATCATATCCCTGATTAAAACTCGTCGCTTCAAGGAGTTTGGCGAGGCTGAATTGCAGTTGCCCAAAATGGCTGACCCCGCCTCAGAGTAAGACCCGAGCGGTTGCCTGCTTTCAGGCTGCAACAACTTCTTTCGAAGAGGCACTTCCCGAAATTTTTTTACAACTTTACTCATAGACACTATGGAGTCTCCTACCTCTTACGATGTGGAGCCCGGGAAAGGTAATGAGACCAACCAGGATGCGGGCTTACGTAGATCGTGGACAGTAGGGCCACAGAGCGAAGACACTTATACCCCAAAGCGGAGCAGCACACTCAATATTTTTGGATCTCATCAAACGTCTCGTCGCTACGTTTCCAGTCTCTCGTTGCCTAAACTTGTGTCGCCATCAACACGTACTCGACTTACGGTGGAAAAAGAGCTCTGTAGCTTCTGCGCGACCACTATTATCACATCCGATGAGAAGTGGGGAGTTCACCATCACAGTTACGAAGAGCTCAAACAATCGGCGTTGAAAGATTGCGTTCTGTGTGATCAACTGTGCAAGGACGTGCATGGCTCAAATGTTGATCCGCTAACATTGCGTTGGCCGCTGCATCGTTGGACGATCCGCAGCCCGGAGCGCATTGGCGATACTGAAGACGTTTTTGCTGGGCTCGTCTTCAGACCAGCCTTTGGTTTGACACCTAGGAGTTGCAACAAGCAGCTCTCGTTGCCCGAGAGAACGTTTCTCCTCTTCCAACAGAGCGGTAAGGGTTCCAATGACTTACCAATAGAAGAGACTGACAATCTCTCATAGATCCAGAGCGTATGCAGCCCTTATATTCGCTTGGCAATAGCTCATTTTCGGCACAAACCCAGCGCACAATGCGCAGATGGACCCAAGAATGCAATGAGAACCATCCAAATTGCCAGGAAAGGGCCGACAAAGGCTTCCTTCCCACCCGACTCTTGGATGTAACTCGCAACGAAGACCGCGTCTATTTGGTTCAGAGCAACACACATGATATTCGCAAACCGTACGCCACCCTCAGCTACAGCTGGGGTAGAGTGGAGTTCACAAGGTTACAAGTAGATGTGTTACGCAGTTTCGTGCAGGAAGGCATCCCTGTAAGCGATGTCCCTAAATCGATCCAGGAAGCTATCGCCGCCACTAGAATGATAGGTTTACAATACATCTGGATAGATAGCCTTTGCATCATACAGGACTCTCCTGAAGACTGGTCGATTGAAGCGTCTCTTATGCTTCAAGTGTATAGAAACTCTTTCGTCAATTTTGCGGCTACCGATACAGCGGGAGCTGACGGTGGTATGTTCCGGAAAAGGAATCCGCGAGCTTTGTTCGACGCCGAATGCCAGGGGCAGCCCAATTCGAGGATCTTTGGCAACGCTATTTGGCGGATAGTTCCAAAGGCTCTTTGGGGCGAGCACGTTCTGAGTGCGTCTTTGAATACACGCGGCTGGGTTTTTCAAGGTAAGCCGAGGCAACATTGCAAGACATCGACGTACAACACATCCTAGCATTCTTTATGTCAGACACATGGTCTGGTGACTCATTGTACTAAATGTACGATTGGCTGACGTTTCCACCAGAGAGACTCCTGTCCCCGCGCCTACTTCATTTCACGAAAGACCAGGTATTCTGGGATTGCGCGACCATGAGCGCGTGCGAAACATTTCCTGGCGGTCTCCCGCAACCACTGGATACAGGAAGCAATGATAGGTACTGGCGCTGGAAGCTTCAGGACTCCTCTAACCTAAACTTTTTTCTCCCAACGGTGGTCGACCAGTCCTTGGAACAATTCTGGCGTAACGCGATTCGAACCTACTCAGTGTGCCGGTTGACTGTGAGGCAAGACAAGCTCATCGCAATTTGGGGCATAGTCCGTTTCCTTATCGGTGCTCTCCGTGAGAGATACGCAGACGGTATGTGGGAAAGGAATCTTGAAGAGCAGCTCGCATGGTACGTGGTTGGGACGCAGCAAGGTGATGGAAGGGCCTCAGAGCGACCCAGCGGGGTTGACATACCAACATGGTCATGGGCATCGGTGGATGGCGAGATCGTGCTTCCCGACCGATTTGCCGCTGTCAGGGATTACCAGGTCGTCAGTCACGATGGTACTCAAATCATATTCAACCTGTATGGCCCGTACAGTGATCGGAAGGAAGGACCACGCACATGGGTAGAGCAGCTACAGCTATATGAGACCAGAATGAAGGAGATCGACGAGCTCCGTCTGGGCGGACCGCGGCCACCCCGGCAACAATCTCCTGGCACACCTGACGAGGATCCTGATTACGACCCGTTTTCGTCGCCAATACCTCGTCTCAGAAACCATTCAATTGCTATCATGGGACACATTGGGAGAATTCACTTACACAACATGCCTTCTGGGAAGGAATGGACTTTGACTTCGATCCACGAGTATACTGACGGATCGGAACAATACGGTGTTATCGAGGCGTTCCCAGACGTTGACCCCGGTCACTCAACAAGAATCAACGACTACCTCGACGAGACTCTCTTTCTGGTCCTTGCCATGAGCATGGTCTATTCGGAAGGTCATCGTGGACGCCGAATCGAAGACTCAACCGACACGTGCACCGGCGTGGGGCTATTAATCGACTACAAAGGTGGAGACCGTACCACTTGCAAGGGTCACTTTGTCAGGACAGGAGCATTTCGATTCACCGGAGTGAGGTTCAGTATATTCCGGGCGGCATTCATACAAGATTCTGCTGAGCTTGGGATCTTCGGCGACTATGATCCTGAGAAAGGGCATAAGATCTGGTTGGACTGAAAACCGTAGCCACAAATCTGGCAACGGTTTCTTTTCTTTTGTCAACAAATCAGTCTCACCTTTCAAGCATAAGATCACCTTCTGGTGAACAACAGCACACCCGGCGCAGTGGACCACCCGGGCATAAGCCACGTTTACAAAAGATTTCAACGCATCCTAGTTCCTAGATAGGTCTTTCCGTCCCCATCAAGCCCACACATCCGATCTACCAGCGCGTCAATCTGGACCTCCTTCTCCGCTAGGGAACGGGTTCAACACTCAAATTACATTTCGAACGATATGTCAGCGTCACCACCGGCGCGATCGTGAGCCAACTGCCTAGCACCTTCTCCATCCGTGAATCCCCATCGATTCAACACGCCTCTACTATGCACTTCCCGGCCACCAATTCTTCCACTTCCCACCACAATCTCACCAGCTCATAATCCTCAAAAAGAGCACACTTGCTCAGCATCCAGCCCCACGGTTCTCCTTGCCACGTTCTCACTCCATGGGCGCTCGCCAGCTGTGAAGTCTTGCACTGCGCACCCAGTAATAGCAGTGATATCTACGCATGTGCGATGGCGATCCGAGGAAGGAGTGTTGAGCAGAGCTGGCAACAAGCAAGTCGACTTGATAACTTGACTTGATTGACTTGATTGTAGCAAGTTAATCAAGTTAATTAGGGAGGCAAAAGTTATCAAGTTAATTAAGTAAATTATGCCTATTTAATTAACTTAATTAGCAGACTTAATAGGCTATAATATAGGGGTAACTATAGGTTGTAGGCGTTGGGGGGATCCTGCGTAGGTAAATCTTAACTTAAGGTATATTAGACTTACCAGCGTTAGAGCCTAGCGCTGCCTAATATAGTATAGCGCCAATCATCTAATATCTCTACTACCTTAACCTACCTCCTACCCTCTACTAACGCCCTCCTCTATCAATATAGCGTTGCCTAATCGCTTAGAGGGCATAAACCGTAACCTCTCTTAAGTTTTTAGCTAGCGGCTTAAAAGCGAGGCGTTATAAACCCTCCCTAAAGATGGCGGCACTAATATAGCTACTAACGCGCCGTTAGAGCTGGACGCCGACGAGAGCTCTATAGGCAACGCGTAATTAGCTACTAATAGTAATATTAAAGATAACGACAATAATTACAATAGTATTAATTAGCAACGCTTGCTAGGTTATTATAAGCTATCTCTCGCCCTAAAGCGCAGTTAAAAGAGCTAGGTTTAGTAATATAGGTATTGCCTTTAGCACTATAAACAACACCGCCTATATTAGCTCTACTATTATTGCCACTTCTATAAGTAACTAAATAGGTTCTACTAGGCTAATTAATTAATAATATTAATCGCGCGCTATCTCGTAGAGCGTAAAGCTAAGCACTACGTTAATAAGGGTGGCTAAAAGTCTACCTCTTGCACGATAATAATAACGTTATCCTTTTAGTTATCCTTACTCGCCTATATCTACTATAAAGACCTTATAGTATCTTAAGGCGTTACTAACCTTATCGCGTTAAGCTTCTTGCGCACGAGTTTCCTATAATTAGTGCTTAATTAGGTAGTAATAGATAACTAGGCGCTCTTAGTAATTAAGGGCGTAGCTTTTCGCCACATGTTACGGTAGGCTAACCCATTAGCTAAGGCGGAGATATAGAGATCTCACAACACCTTGCAAGCCTATATAATTACGAAGTATAAGTTTTATATACCTGCTATTATTAATTATTTACAAGACGCGTGATCGGCCATCTATATCTCCTTTAATAATTAGACGTTAACAGGCGGTAAATAGGCGCTAATAGGTATCTACGTCTACTATTTTAATAGCGATAGTAACCCTCGCGATTACGTATTAGGCCTGCTATCGCTAATAGGCCAACATACAGGCGCTAATATTACTACTATTATTAACGCCACGCTTAAAAGCTTTAAGATATCCGCCTATAGCTTAGGTTACTTTGTCCTTAATAATGCTACTAACAACGACGCTATAATTAACGCCCTAGCTATTAAATATAACTTTAACGCCCGCTATTAGCGTCTGCGTTACGCTTGCTATATAATTAATTTTATAGTCTAATAAATTATCTTTAGTAAAGATCGCGACGCCTTTAATAACGCGGATAAGTATCTTAATAATAAGATAGCGTTTTTCGAGGAGTAGTAATAGGCTAGCCTATTAGGCGTACTTATTAACGTCGTTGCCTCTATTTGCACCCCTTAAGCTCGCCAGCTTCTTAAATAGTATTAGGTAACCTATAACGCCTAATTAGGTGGTAATAATAAGCTAAAGACGTTAGAGATTATTAAGCTAGTAAAGATAAGATAGAATTTTTATTATAACTATTTTACATGCGCGCTTGAGCTCCGCGCACCCCTTAATAATTATATTAACTATAAGCTTGTTAAGTATTATTACTATAGTACCCGATAACGTAATAATATGCCTAATATTAAGCAACGTTGGTTTATTAAAAAAGATAGCCTTACTACTAAGGACTAAGTAATAATTATAGAGTACTAAAGGATCCTATAACTATTTAAAGAAGCCACTATTTATATAGAGGGTAGGGGTGTGGCTGGCACGTTAGGTGCGATATAGGAGGTCCTCCCTACGCTCTTATAGCTTGCTACTACCCTTAATAAGATGCTCTTTTAATATAATAACGTTGACTTTAATAACGTTAATGCCCCGAAGGACCACATAAAAGCTACCTATAATATGGCTTACACGAAGATCCTTAAGTACCTATATAAGCTAAAGGACGCCCTAGCATATTACGCGGCTTGCCGTCTCCACCCACACACAAAAGGCCTCATGGATAAGATATGGGCTGTACCGCTTAATTACGACGAGGATCTCTATAAGGGGTGTTACACCTATAAAGGCTGGCTAAATAATTGCCATGTTGGCTTTTAACGCTTATAGTTAGAGTTCAAAGATACCGTATCTCCTATTAGTACGCTAGAGCCTCTACCGAAGAAGGCACGTACTAGGCTATTTAGTAGCTAGTTAGACTTTGTAAGAGCCACCCTATAAAGTGACAACGCCCGCCCAGTTCTCCGCCGTAATAAGTTCGAGCGGTGGATAATTAAACTATCTATACTAGAGGACTCCCTATTTGCGCGCAACCCGCTACTTTATTAAATAAGTAAGACTAATAAGTATTCTGTCTTATCGCGCTTTGCTCTTAATATCCTTAGTATCCCCGCTACTGCTACTAATTATAAGAGGACTTTCTTGGAGTTAGGTAATTTATTAGAGACGAGATAATTATGTATAAAGGTGGATCTTCTATCTACGCTATAATTACTACGCAGCTAAAAGCGCCTTAGCTTAAAGTCTATAATAATAGTAAATAATTAACGTACTAACGCTATTACCCCTAATAAGCTAGAGACTATCTATAAGATCTACGGCGGTTAATTGCCCTTAATTAGCTTAGCAAAGTTATTAATTAAGTCAATTAAGTTAACAAATCGAGCCTGATTTACGCTATTAAGTCAATCAAGTTAAGCAAAAGCCACCATATCGGTCAATTAATCAAGCAATTCACCTCAACTTGATTGACTTGCTTGTTGCCAGCTCTGGTGTTGAGAGCAACAAATGCTCCACTGCGGGGCGGCCGGAGTCATCTAGGCACCAGAGGCAGAGAAGGCTTTCACGCGAGAGTACGAGCGGGATCAGACTGGGATTGTGTAGAGCGAGACAGTGCGAAGTAGTGGACCTCGTGCCTTACGCTTTGCGGACAGGTCAGGTCAACGAGACATGCCCTGCTACTTTGGGGGACATTTCAACGGGCATTCTCTCTAGGAATGCGTTGGAAAGTTTGAATATGTTTACATTTGTATACAAGTTACACTACTATGCCAATGCTTGGGCGTGTCTTCGCGTTATCGCGGTCGTATCGAACAGATTTCATCACGTGCATACAACCGAGTTCCCTTACTGCATTGTTCCCTCCCCGCTGGACGAAGATTCACGAGCAGTTCTTGCGTAGGTTCACATGGGTTGGTATACTGCTTCTGCTTCTTCCTCTTCTTCTTCTGTCGCGCTACTATAGAGCACGTTTTGCTCTACGGTGTCCTCCTCAGTGGCTATTTCTTCTGCGGTGGCCTCGGACGCATTTTGCTCCAAGAAAGCTTGGGCCGATAAGTCTCCTGTGTTGGCCCAGAACCTGCTTTGTATCATCGTATTGGCCATCACATGTCTAGTGGTGTCGTTCGAACTATGTGCCACGACTTGCTTCCTTCACTGTTCGCCGATTACTCTTTACAGCGCGACGCCGCAGCCTTAAAGTTCGTTTGAAGCACCTAGCACCGACGGGCTCGATGTTTGGTGGCGACTTTACAGGCTGTTGCAGTCCTCATGGCGACGGCCGATGATGGACGGGAGACGGTACTTCAAGCGTGGCTCTTCGTGTAGGACGGGATTCGCGTTCAATGTCCGCCTGACGCAGTTACAAGGGTGATGGAACTTCAAGGGTAGCTCGGCGCGCGGGTAAGCGACCGCGATCGATTTCCGGAAATGCTGCCCTCGTGGGAGAAGGTACTTCAAGGGTAGCGCGCCGAGCTGGAGTCCGTCCTGAGTCTTGGTCTGGAAACCTGGCATATGTCGATGACGGGACCTCGAGCGTGTCGCGACGTGTTGTTATTCTCTCTGGACTTTCGGAAAACTGTCCTTGTCCCAGTACTGGGCTTGTGGTCGGGCTGCCATCAAAGTCTGGGAAAGTGGAAGCAGTTGCCGAAGGGCTAGCGGCTCTGGAGCTCTCTTCGCGGAGCACCACATCTCTCCGAATACTGTACTGTCTCTTGAGTTCTAACAACTCGGGGTTACGCTGAGCTTCACCGGGAATTTCCGGAAACTCCCGGGCTCTGCTGTTGTTGTAGGCCCTTTCATCGTATTTGTTGTGTGCTGCTGATCCAAGCTTATCGCCGGCTTTCTGTAGCATCTCTCTAACTTTCCGTCTGCCACCTGGGTCTGTGGACCTGCGAGGATGGGTAGTTTCAGTTGCACCTGTATCATGCGATCTCCGCAAGTGCAGATCTGTGCCGTCATCGCTCAGGCTTATATGGCTAGGAGCATCATCACTATCATCTTCGACTGTGACTATCGGACGGAGATGACTGCCACAAGTGCACTCGCCGCCACCTCGGGAACTTCCTGTTTGGTTCTCTTCCTCTGTCATGAAAAGAACGTAGAGCGATCCGAGGGCAGCCAAGACCGTGCCAGCAATTGGACCCCACTGTCCAACGCTGGTGATAGGCTCGGTCTCCCATCGAAGTTGGGGACTGAAAAAATTGATCTCTCCCACAATCAGGATGGTGATGATGGCGCCGCCGAAGAGTGGCACTTCGATGAGTCTCAGCACACGTCGAATAGTGCCGTTGATACCTTCCATGTGCTCCTCGGTTGCGCCATTTGTTCCTTCTATGGGCTGATTGGTACTATTTACTTCGGCCTGCTCGCGATGTCGGAAGCGCCGTTTCCAGTGGAGCGCGAGAATCTTATCGAACGTGAAAATCATTGAAATAACGGCGGGGATACAACACGCGGTGGCGAGCAGCATGCCCGTGTTGAACGTGAGAATTGTGGGTACGGGAATGACGCCAATGTTGGCAGCTGGGCCAGCGCGCAATGGGGAGTAAATTTGTTCTTCATTGCAGACCAACCCGCAGGTCTGATTACCGCCATATGGAAAGTCCTTCCCTCCTCGAACTCCAGGAGTCGGGCATTCAACTGAGCTCACACGGTAGAATTCCACGGCAAGGGCGAGCAAACCGACAAGGGTGAGAGCTATCCAGAGGAATATCAAGTTACGGCCTGGGTCGTAAAAGTACGTTTTCGACATTCGAACGGTGAGTGGGGCCGCTAGCATAGCTATGGAACACACTTGGAAGGCTCCATAAATATCCATGTCCACAACGCCTAGAATACAAAGTCAGTGGGTTGAGGAACGTCAAGAGCTGGGCAAGTGGGCAGATCGGACCATTGAGATGTAGCGACGCGAGCACGAGGGCGTGTAATGAAGCCACAGCGGGCAGCAGCAACGCCGCAGCCAAGCACGCCTTTCGCAGCCACACAATGTTGCGTGCAAGTACACAGGCTGCGACAAGAACATAATAGCTGGTTTCGTGAGTAGTTTTTTCTTTGCGTGGAGTCTGGGACGGTACATACAGCACCCGAGAGCCTGGGCCATATTGACCGGAGACCGGCCAAGCACACACAACCTTCAGCGCATGGTTGGCAGTATAATTGCCTTGGGCTGCTCGAATTGCGAGCTCAGCCAGTTCTGGTGCTGGGAATAAGGCAGGCATTCCTTAAGGGATAGCACCTAGAGTGGACCACAACGGCTAGGGACAAGTCCATGAGGAACAACGGTAGGAAGGCTGACAGCAAAGAAGAAGCAATGCTGTATTTGAGCCTCATGCAAAGAGACACCTCAGACGGTGACCGGAAAATGAGGCCGAGCGCACGAGCTGATGACCACCGTCATCGAGGCTGTGCTCGTTTGCTGCAGATCTGGAGGAACGCTTGCGGAGGAGCGAACCATCTGTGGAGGAAGGAACCACGCTAGACCTCGCTAAGCCATTTAAAAAACCGGTGAGTTACAAGGCCCGCAGCCCTAAAGGTAAACCACATCTCATGACAACGCAGTCGCGTACGATTCACTGCGCCCTCTACTTCCTCTGTTAAGTGCCTTGAAACAGCGCCTGGCCAGCGCATCGCTCAAATGGCATCTAGTGAAGGCGACAACCCGCCCAGCATCGACACGAGCGACATTCGGTCTTGGCGCTCCATCATCACCCTCATCGTGTTCGTCCTCACCAACATCATTGTTCTTTTTCCCTTCCATATTTCCGTTCCAGTGCCCATACTGGTCCGAAATGGGTTTCTCAGAGCGCTTGCTTCCATGCGCATCATCGCGCCTCGCGGGCCGACTCGGCGCAGCGTCGATTCGAAGTGTATGTGGATGAGGTTTCCAGTGAATTTTGTCACGGCTCCATTGATAGCGGACCTGTTTCTGCTGGCGATATTAGCCATCGGTCGGCAAGAGGTGCACGATGGGACTGTGGGGGCCAATTCTATTAGTCCCCTCGACATAATGGCTTTCTTCGTATCATTGGCGTACATCGCCATATCCATCGATGCGTCTGGACTGATCCGGTATCTTGCCTTCAGAGTGCTGAAATGGGGAGGTAAAGTGGGCCACCGACTCTTCTTTTACCTCTACGCCTTCTTCTTCGTCCTCACGGCATTCATTGGAAATGACCCCGTCATCCTCTCTGGTACCGCTTTCCTGGCTTACATGACGCGTGTTTCCTCGAACATCCTCCACCCTCGAGCTTGGATTTACACCCAGTTTACGGTTGCCAATATGGGGTCGGCAATCCTAGTGTCGTCCAATCCAACCAACTTGGTCCTAGCCGGAGCCTTCAATATCAAATTCATCAACTACACGGCCAACATCATTGTACCTGTGGTCATCACGGCTGTTGTACTCTTCCCGTTCCTGTTGTACATTGTCTTTGCAGACGAGTCACTCATCCCTGTTTCCATCAGTATGCATGAGCTGCCAGACGAGCTCAAGAACAAGAAGCCGGTCAATCCAAATATTCCCAACGCCCGTGCAAACATGGAAGAGCAGGAGAACGAACACCTCAATGACGAAGCAGGCCAGCTACTTTCGCTCGAAGAGATTATGAATCCGTTCCTTGACAAGAAGGGTGCCGCCTTTGGGGGCCTCATCATGGCTGCGACGCTCATCGCAGTGCTTGCACTGAACGCCGCGTCCCAATCAAGCGGCGAGCATCCCGTGTTCTGGGTGACTGTTCCTGCGGCTGTTGTTATGATAGTCTTCGATTTAGCCTGGGGCTGGATTAACCGCAAAGAGACGAGAGACATTGCACGCCAAGGTCGCGAGCGGATCGAAACTTATCACGCAGAAAAGCAGCAAAAAGATCAATTACAACCGATTCAGGAATCACCTTTGATGGTCCCGTCCGAGTCAGACATCATTACCAATTCTGAGAAAGGTCCTGCAGACGACACGCCCTCGCAACAGGCATCAGCGACAGCGGTGACTGAGAAGGATCGCACTAACGGTCCGCCCACGACGGAGGAAGTCGAAGAAAATGGATCATCCACTCCAACGACGCTATCATCACTCACTATGAAGATGTGGCGATGGGCGCAAGAGACTTTTCCTACATCTACCACAGTACTCGCACATCTTCCCCTCGCCCTCGTACCTTTCGCGTTCTGCATGTTTGTTCTGGTCCAAGCACTTGTGTCCCACGGTTGGATAGCAGTATTCGCCTACGGCTGGGACCACTGGGTGTCGAAGACCGGGACGGTGGGCGCAGTAGGTGGCATGGGCTTTCTCTCTGTGATCCTCTGTAACGTAAGTTCAATGACTAAGCGCTTTTTCAACATGCTGATACGATGATATGTAGTTTGCTGGCACGAATATCGGCACCTCGATTCTGCTCTCCCGCGTGATCCAAGCCTGGCGAGTCATTCACCAACAGGCCGGTGCATCGCCCATTTCGGACAGGACTTACTGGGGCACCATCTACAGCATGGCACTGGGAGTCAACTATGGCGCCTTTAGTGCTGCCTTCTCTGCGTCGCTCGCCGGTCTGCTGTGGCGCGATATCTTGGCTCGTAAGCATATTCGCGTCAGCAGATTGGAATTCGCACGGGTGAATCTACCCATCATTGCGATAAGTATGGTGGTAGGCAGCGTGGCGCTCATTGCGCAAATCTACATCATGAGAAGCAGTGAACCTTACGATAGATAGAAGGCAGACGGATCTATCTCGTCTCTGGCGAGTGTACTTTGCCTTTCGTACTTGCCAACTATTCACGAATATTTAGTTGGCAATGTCACCCCACCACACCGATGCCTCCATTGTGTACTGCTTCCAAGGTCCATAATCTGACACGTGTTAAGGATCTCACCTGAGCAGCTGCCCAAATCGCAAAATGAGAATTCGCTCCTACTCGCGCAGCATCATAAGCTTGGGTGATCTCAGCTTCCAATGCACACCACAATTACCGACACCCATCCGTAAAAATTTCCCACCCACCTCCCTACGTACCGCTGCCTTTCGTGCTTTTGCCTTACTTGTTTTGTTTTTATCGAGCCTGATGTACCTCAAATGTTGGAGCTACTAGGGGAGCTTACGAGGTAGGAGCTCCCGTCATCGGGTGTCTCAGCGACGTCTCAACACGGCAAGCACGACGTTCTATACACTGCACGCTTCCAACTTCATTCTACCACCTTCCCACAGATCCCACCCTGCAGTACATCACCTCCTCCTATCACGCACATACACGCATTGCAGCACGAAAAATCCTGATTCCTATCATTGCATTGACATATAGGAATGGAGGGAAAGAACACCTGTAAAGGCCCCGAAGCAGGCGCGCAGCCAGTTAAGCTATTTACATTTGAAGCGAACAAAATTGCCCGCGTGGACTGACCGCAGATCAGATCCTCCCGCACACGGGCGCCTTCCGAGAAAGACAAAGATGCTATCAGATCCCTACTCCTGCCGCGCGAGGCTGCCCGGCAGCTCGACACAGGCATGCTGAAGCGCCAAGGTGCATTATGCAAGAAACGCAAATGCGGACGGAAGTTTTCGAAAGAAGCAAGAAGAAAAAAGATGAGGGCATGACGGTATGCGGAACCGGTTGCACCGTGGAACGGATAGCAGAAAGCTTAATCCATCCAAGAGTACCCAGCATACGAGCCAGCCGGCGGCGCGACGTTAGCCGCGTACTCGCCCTCGTAGTTGCCAGGCGGCGAGTAGTTGCACACCGTGTACAAGCTCAATTCCGACGGCTGGCCATCAATTGTCATCTTGCTACCGCAGTTAATCGTCACGCATCCCACGTGCGTGGTATTCTTCCACAGAACCTGCGTGAGGTGGCCCCATTCGTGGAACGTCGCCATGTTCGGCGCGGCACCGAACGCGCCGTAGACGTCGGCCTCGCTCTTGTACCAAGACTCCGTGATGCCAGCGGTGGCGTTGTACGCGTCGCCGGAGACGGTGAAAAGGTTCTGGCCCTGCCCGTCGACCGTGTGGTGCTCGAAGTCGCAGAAGGCGGCGGCGTTGCTGGCCGCCGCGGCGCAGTCGTCGCTCCATTCGAGGTTCGAGGCGCCGTGGTTGGCACGGGCACGGTTGTGGTGCCAGAGCATAGCGTTTTGGTAGTCGGCGCCTTCGTGGAGGTCGGCTTGGGCCTCACCAGTGATGTGGTCTACGCCATAGACAGGGGCCGATGAGGGCTTAGGAGCCGGGGCAGGGGAGGAGGTGCTGGGCTTAGGGGCGGGCACATAGACAGAAGAAGTGCTGGGCGCCGGCGGAGGCACGTAGACAGCAGAGCTAGTGCTGGGCGCCGGAGCAGGCACATAAACGGGAGAGCTGCTGCTAGGCTTGGGAGCAGGCTTTGAAGAGCTGGGCGCCGGAGCAGCGCTGTACCCAGGGGCCGAAGGGAAAGAGGGCTTCGGCGGGATCTTGGAGCTGATGGGAGCAGGAGCAGGAGCCTTGGAGGTGGGGGTCTGATAAGCCGGAGGGGTGGCAATCTCCTCCTTGCTAACAGACGTCTCTGCAGGATATCCAGCAGTGACATAGACGGTCGTAGTCACGATTTCGAGGTCGATTTCGGTGACCATGACACGCTTGTCGAGGGGCTTGGCAATGACGCCGAAGGCAAGAGCCGAAGCCAGGATGATAGAAGAGGTGGAACGCATCTTGAATGGATCACCGACTTGGTTGGGATTTGATTCGATGGATATGGACTATCACGGTCAGTCAATGTCTCATTCGAATAAAACACGCCGTAACCACTTCTTCGTGTTACAACAATACCAAAAGCTATAATAAAAGACACAAAGGCGAGAGGAAGCTTACGCGGTGGAGTCCTGGAGGATACAATCGCACGCGACTGGGCGAATCGGCTGTCAAAGGAACGACTGGAGTTGGCACAAAGAAGTAAAGAGTGTGGGTTCCCGGTAGGCTTTGCTACACAGAGAGATGGATCGCTGATCAACAAATGAATGAAGAAGATCAAAGAGATGGGGAGCAAACTACGGGGCCAGGAGCGTGGCTACCTATATGGGTCGTACGTGATTACGCGAATAAGTCACCCAGGGTGAAACGGAGGGCGGACAGGCGCGCGAGCCACACTCAATCTCGAGGATGCGCCGATGCCGTCGTGTAGCCTGGTTTGATTTTGGGCGTTGGCGATCCTCGGGCAATCTTATTGTGCAATTCGAGCGCCCGGCCGCCTTTTATCACGCTGCGACAAGGGATTCCGTGAATGAATGCAAGGCGCAACACTCAACCAATACCAACCTCACCGTTTGCTTCTACTACCAGCGATGCAAGTTCCAGGCTGAACAGCCCCATGAGCCAACGTCTTCGTAACCGCCACTCATCCAGTCTGGCAAGCTATTTTCGAAAACTACGAAATCCGTTCGTGTCGTTGCGTTTGATGAAGGGGAGTGCTAATTTTGCAGGGCGCCGCGCTGATTGGACGGCGTAGATGCGGGGATCGCCTCAGGGTCGCGGATGCCTCATGCGCAAGGCACCCTGGCGACGTGCGTTTCAACGACTTGATGAGAGAGCATCAGCCGAATCCCCCGCAGCGATCATGCTGATGCAGGCTACAGAAGTTCTAGGCTTAACCGTCATTTGGACACGAGCTTCGGAAGGCCACGCAGCAAGAGTGGTGTTTGTTTGTGTTTGAAAAAATGCGGTGCGACGTTTGACAGGCGTGAATATCCGCGGCGCTGGCTGTGGCTGTGCCCTCCTACTTCACACGCAAGACAGTACGCATTTCCGGCAGGACTTTTGTGGCGCAACCCTTCTCTCCTCACGCCTCCTCAGCCCCACGGCAAGAGTGACGATTGAAAAATATTTTATTTGCTTATTACCGAGCCAACTCCACGTTGCGACTTCGCGCAAACATCTCACCCTATTCAAACGGGCCGTCTGAGAATGAAAAGTGCCGCTCGCGTCGAGTCAACATTCCTCCGAGTGGTGGATCTGCGGGGGGAGAAGGCGGCAGCTAAGATAACGGCTCGGGAGATGAGATGAGCGGTCAATATTGGGGGTGGTCGGGATATTAGATCATCTTAACGAGAAGGCGTGAGGGATTTTGGCACTGGTGGACACTGCGGGAAGACGAAATGATAATGATGTTGTCATTTGTTGCACGATATCTCGGCGGTTCTCTCAGCACGCGAACGTTGCCTGGATGTGGGCCTGTACGAATGGATGGTCTGGGATAGGGTGTCTATAAAGACGGGTGGTTTAATTGTTGGTGAAAAATTGTAAGGATATGGGCGGGGAAACGGGAGCCTACCGGGAAACCCATGGTTTCTAGGTCGCGTGCTAGATTCGTGTCACTGGATACGAAAATGCAGGAAGAGCGTGCAGAAGGAACATACTGCACGTACTGACCGTCTGTCAGACCTTGTCTCCGGCGGCTGAAACCATGCTGGCGGCTGCGCTCCCACAATTCACTGCGCTGCCATCGCATGTACACACTGGCTTCGACCACCTTCATCTCTAGCATGGCCTTCTACGTCTACACACTTCGTGCTTTATTATTGGTAGACGACGATCGATCGCGCCACTCTAGCATCTAGACTTGCATCTCATACGTTATAGTATGGGAAATGAGCCAGAAGCCACGAACGGAAAAGTCGGGACAGTCGGACCGTGTTTCAGGGTACGAATGAAGGGCAAGATAGGAGAGACGTATACGCCCCGTCCACGTCGATTCGTTGGGTCGCTGAAGGTGACGTCTCGCTCTGTTTGAGTGTGTGGTGGCGGAAGGTCGAACAACTACCACCCAGCACTGGGCGTGCTGGTCATTGTGAGTGGTAGGATGCTGTGGAGTTTGGTGATTCTTTGTTGGGGGGTGCAGGGGGGTTTGACAACGCCGTGGCTGTGTTCTGTCATGAGAATGGAAGCATGATGGGTGATGGCGTCTCTTTGTTCACTGATCTACACACTGCAGTGAACGGAATGATATTCGAATGGAGTGACAACCGAACGGCCTATTTAGGAGACATATCGAGCGGCTGGCTTTAATGACGCCTGTCGAAATCGCGATTGCCTAAGCTCCTCACTTAGGGCTCTTAATCGCACGAGGATTCACTTAGAAGCCATTCTTGCCCTCGACTACGTCGAATGCACCACCACCCTTCCCAAACATCAATCTCATATCTCCCACAATATCCTCGGGGTTCTCAAAGGCTGCAAAGTGCCCGCCACTCTTATGTTCAGACACAAACGCAAGGGTCCCAACGATTTCGCCCAACTCTTTGGCAGCTGCGCGAGCTCTTTGGGAAAATAACCTAAGCCCTACAAGGTCATTCTCAGCTTGACTCTTGTGTGAAGGAAGTAGCAAGAGCTCAGCAGACTTACAAGCTTCACATCCGGAATCCACGTCTTGTACGTTTTCTCAGTATCATACTCCCCCTTCACCGCCTCATAATATATCCTCACGCTAGCAGCCGGCCCAGCTCGACTCCACCAATACACACTGATCTAATGGAGGACTTCATCATCCGTCCACGAATGGCTATCCGTCCAGTCATGCAGCGTCTCATATATCCATGCGAGCAGCGCAACAGGGCTGTCATTCAGCGCGTACCCCACCGTCTGCGGCTTCGTGCTCTGCATCTTGTAGTACCCGAACCCGTTCGTCTGGAACCACTGCGTGCGCTCGAACCCTGCTTTTTCCTCGGCGCTGAACGTGCCAGTGAGGTACTTGAACCCGAGGGTGAGCAGTGCAAGAGGGTTTTTGTACGGTGGTTGGCAGGGGATCATGTTGATGTGCGAGGCTTTTAGGGAGGAGGGGTATAACATGCCCATCGTACGCGTGATGAAAGTGCCCCAGTCGCCGCCTTGAGAGACGTACTGCGGATACCCCAGCTTCAACATGAGCTTGTGGCACGTTTCGGCGTACTGCTTCAGACCAAATCCTTTCGTCTTGACTACGCCTGAAAACCCGAAGTTCGGCAGCGATGGAGCGACAACGTGGAACGCTGGTCTGCCGTTCTTCTCGCTGTCTGCGAAGAGCGGGAGCAGCTTGGACACTTCGAGGAAGTGGCCTGGCCAGCCGTGCACGAAGAGCAAAGGGATCGCATTGGGATTCGAAGACCTCTGGTGCACGAAGTGGATGTCGATGGGGTCGAAGCCGTCGACTTGGATAGGCGTTGCGAAATTGGGCAGCTTGTTTATGGAGGCTTCGGCGCGGCGCCAGTCATAGTGTCTTCCAGTGCGAGACGAGGCGCTTGATGTCGGCGAGTGGCGCGCCGTAGTCCCAGCCCGCGTCGTCGAGCTCGTCGGGCAGGTTCGCGAGCGCTAATTTTTGTTGCAGCTGCTGGAGACGAGCTTCAGGGATCGATATTGTTAAGGGAAGGATGTCAGACATTGCGAAGTGTTTGATTTTGGTTGCATGTTGCTGGGGCGTGCTCCGAGGTGTATACGGAGGAACGCCTTAGTTAGCTGGCGACTAAACTACCTTAGGAGTAAGAGGAGGTCGCTGCGCTAGTCGTCTCCACTCCGACCTCATCTTTCGTACTGTGGAGTCTTACATATTCATCACATATGTACCTTGTCCGCTGTTAAGATTTGTACATGTGAGTTCGCCTATCTGCTGCACGGCTCCCATCTTGCACTTACGATGCATTGTGGCGTAAGCCGCTGTCGTGCGAGAAACAGTCCTACTACACTACGCCATTCATGTACTCAAAATCCATGATAGATAGCAAGCAGTCACGTCTGTGGTTGTGTTGCTAAAGACAGCGCCGGAAGCAGGTCCCTGATTGGCTGACCGCAGCTACCATCGGTATTTATATTGCTCAATCTATTGTTGTGCATGGTAGGGGTGTAATACTAGCATATAACAACCTCTTAATCTTTAAAATCAACGCACAACACTTCGACCAGCGATTTGGTTCCGACACCTCCATCAGAGTTCAAAGCGACATGTTCGCAACGGGCTTCCCACCCGCTGCAGACGAGCCGGCCACCGCAAGAACCACCTGCACCACCACCCTTTGGAACAGCAATAGCGCGACCAGAAAAATTATCGCAGCAGAAGAAGCGGACACGATGATCGTGGGGAGATGAGGCATTTTCTCGATTTGTCCAGAACGCACATGAAGGAAAGTAATAGCGTAAAAGGCATCTCGAACTAACATTCCATACAGTCAAGGGGTACGAGCATGTCATTCCAGGATTTTCTGGGCGCGCATCCGTCGACTACAAGCGTCGGTGCAGTGAGGAACTTAAGGCGTCAGATGAAGTTGATGAGCTCATCGCGGTAGGGGCAAGCTTGGCCCTCTTAAGGAAGTTATCTCTAGAGGAAGCCGATCTCCCAAAGGCATTCGCCTATTTCATGTGCTTCTTCTTCTATCGCATTGTGAACTACTGCAGTACCGGGGCGTCTCTTATGAAACGATCGACAGCCTCATCTCTACAATCACCCTGCTTAGGGAGCATAATAAAACTGTTTGTCAATATCAATTAGTTCCATATATCATTAGGGGTTTCATAGCCCCCGGCCTTCCAAGCCGCACGGTATGCTTCTTCATTCACCCATCGAGGGTCTTCCTCAATCGTCACATAATCAATATCAAATTGTGCCTCGGCGAGGTCTGGCTGGTCCACCGAGTTATCGCCAACATCTGCAATACCATTGCTCAAGGATACGAAGCTAGAGACTGCCCCAGTCCAGCCCTCTTGAATGACTTTCTAGAGGTCTCTAGCCGCCTCGTCAACAATACCCTGACCTCCTTTGAGCGTACTGAGCACTTGTTGTACTTTAGCGTAGCTATTCGCTTTGGCGATAGGGTCAACACCAGACACTATGAAATGTATGCATGTCGCCAGAGCAAAATGATCATCTAGAACTTGCTCAGAGAAGCCTTCGTCGTTGCAGTGCGTAATAGATCCAAAATCAAATAATTTCAGCTGATTGTGGCTGTCAATGCCCATGTTAAGTATTTTCAGATCTCCATGCGCATATCCGAGGTTCTCGAGCCATGCAACAGCGCTAACAAGCTGTTTAATTCATGTAAAGTGGGTTTTGCTTGTATAGAGACTCCAGGCTCGCTCTAGTGACCTGAAGCGCGGAAGAATAATACCGGAAAGAAGTTTGATTGGCAGCCTTTGTGCGAGGTTTGCGTGTGGGTATTTGGCAAGCACGGTATAGAATGTGCTTTCTCTCCTGAACAGGGCGAGGCTTCAGAGAGATATGTATATTTGGTCATGTGTCTCGTCTGTAGGTGGCGATCTGGTGACCGGATATTGGAAGGGAACCTTAATCACAACCTGGTCCGAGAGTGCGAAGACGATACCCTACGACGGCCCAAGGCTCAGGCATGTCGATGGTGGGAGTTTGTAAGGTGTGAGCCAGGTATTATCAGGCATCTGCAAACAGGACGGTTTATCAGCCCCGCGAAGTATGGGAAATCATGAACGCGTAGCAGCCGATTTAAAGTAGGATCACAGTGTCCCCTCGAGAGTCTCCTAGAGTCGTCTATTAGATGGAGTGCGCAGGAGAAACTCGAAGTAGTGAATGTAAGTGAAGACGGCCGATACGAGGGTATCTGTGGCAATGTGGACAGGGTTTGGTCAAAAGAAATCGTGGAGTCGCAGATATGTGGAGGAAGCAGGGGCGTAGCAGGCGTTTACGCTAACCGCTAACCGCCAAGCCAGCGTCGACATTTGCATTTCTTCCGTGCCTGACACATCTGACGTCGCCGTCTTGTATTAGGACATTAAGTGCTGAGATTTAAGATACTTATAAGTAAAATAGAATAATTCTTAATAATTTATAAAGAAGTCTTGATACCAGTTTAAGATCCCACCACCAAAAGGTTTTAGAGAGGGATAAGCTATTTATATCTTCGGCAAGGAAGCGACTAACTACGCAGGGAATAGTCCCAGGGGATTTTCCAGACCTGGCACTCTGAATCGAAGAGAAATCATCAAAGACACGAACCTCCACTAGGTTTACAATGGCAACGCTCCGGAAGTCATGCCGCCAATGTGCAGCATCTAAACGTCACTGTACCGTTCAGCTCCCTAGTTGCGCCCGTTGCGTGCAGAGGGGCCTCACCTGCGTCTACGATCTCCAACCCCTCAGCGGCATCGATACGCAGAACAAGTGCTCTGCTGGCCAACTCCTAACAGGGCCAGGCTTTGATACCATAGGCTACTGCGTTCTCAACCGCGCAGAAGTGTATAACAAAGTCTTTGGCGACAGTTTAGACCCTGCATTCTGCCCGCCTGGTCATAACGAAGCCCAAGAATTGATCGAACAGTGTTTCTTGCGCGTGCCTGAACTGTTTACATCTATACAACCAGCGGTATTTATTCATCCGAAGTTGCAGATCCGGAAGGGCGTATCGCATGTCGACTTGATCCAAGTCCCACTCGATGGAGTCATGCCCCACAGGGAACTCGAGATCTTGGCGGATATCGATATTGGAACAGTATCCTTGGAAGAGCATTTGACCGCACTGCAAGCCCTTTTAGTCTTCACTGCGCCTTTACTTGTTTCCGAACAGCCTATCAAACAAGAACGAGCCGAGCCATGGCTGAAGATAGCTGAAGTTTGGACGCAATACCTGCTCAGCATTGCCAGCGTAGACGCCCTGAGCGGCAGGACACCTTGGCAACAATGGCTTTTTGCGGAAAGCATACGGCGCACAATCGTCATGGCGTACACCCTCATATGTTGCTTCAACGCCTGGAAGTACGGATACTGCTCCAACTGGTTGCTTCTGGAGTCGCTGCCTTTTGATACCCGACCCGGGCTCTGGATGGCCGAGACTCCGCAAGCCTGGATTGCTGCTGCTGGGGCTGGGACGGGTCAGCAGGTCGGCACCCAACTGACGTCTGTCCACGAGTTCAGTATCAAGATGAAGTCGATGGATTCAACCTTCTGTGGAGATGTTTTCTTGTCTATGATCGCAATGGCGCACAACGGTAGCGCCGCTCTACATTAAGGAACACACTCAACTGCACCAAGCAACCTAAAAATGTTAAATTGTTGGCCCTCTTCTTGCATCGATTAGCTATCCAAACCCTTGGCGTAATGCCCGAGAAGCACGTGGGCCCGCAGCCCAATCTGCCGGGCCCTTGGTTTGTCGTCCCACGCAAAGCATCGAAAGCGGCCGATTTAGACATCATCTTGCCACGTTATCGCGCTATATACTTGAGGCCCATGTGCCTGCCTTCTATGTGCTTTGGATGCGTTCCTGACTCGGCTTTGCCAGCAAGACTCCAATCTCGACAAACAGGTACGTAGCCCTCACCACAGGCAGGTGCAGGATTCGACTTCGAGGACCACCCTTTTCGCACGTCAGCAACAAGAACCCGGGGTCGGGATCGCACCTTGCAAAGAAATGTCGAACGTGCGGGGTTCCGGCCGTCCTTGAAGAGCCCCACGTACTCTCCCACTAGGTCTGACAAAGTCAGACCTCCGTGCGTAGGACCGTGGCTCGCACGTCGATTCGTTTCGATCAGTGGTCTATGGAGCAACACTGGCCGAAATAGCAGAGCGAAGCGGATAGACCTCGTCGACCACAGGATAGCCGTCGCAGTCTGGCGAACGAAGGTAAAACTGCAAGTCAAGAAGTCCTGGCCGGACTGACGACGCAGAGAAGACAAGGATGTGGTGCAGGTCATTGACCGTTAAAAAGAGTGGCACCATTGTGTGAGAAGCGGAAGGTCGAGCGTCGTCGAAGTTCTTATACGCCCTCGCGCTACCGCGCTACGCGAATTGGGACTAGTGCAAACGTTTCGCTCATTTTTTGCAAGTGAAGGTGAAGGTGAAGGGCAAAACGGAAAATGAGAAGTGGAATCCGACGTCAGATGCTTCTATAACTAGTTCATGATGTAGCATCTTGCTGGGTCTATTCTCAGAATTAAGAACCGGGAACAGGATGAAATGCACAGTACGATTTCCTGAGCCTGCCCCTCCGGTCGCGATGTTAGTCACTCTCACATTCACTACCACCGCCCTCCTTCCCTTCAATTTAGTTTTTAATCTCAACTGGGCTAGTCTCGCTTAGCAGCTTCTGGTTTTACCAGTTTTACCGTCTTCTTGCCTGGAATGCCCACACATGCCGCGAGTATGGCAGCTGTGGCAGCCATGGCCGCGATCATGGACGATTCGGACCTCCAAGCGGACCGCGAGAAGAAAACTTTCGATTTCGTCGCACTGCCAACGGAGCTTATGCTGCTTATCTTGGAATTGGTATAGCCTCCGCAACAAATGAGGTCGTGGTCTTGAATCTTGCTAACAAGTTGCAGCTGCCCTGCTAGGATATCGCGAACCTCGCGGCAGTTAGCAAAGCGTTACACGCACGTATAACACCATACCTGTGGAAGTATGTGGACATCAATCTGGCAAGGCGTTTCTCGGAGTTCGAGACAATGCTCGAGCTTTTGCGCTATTATCGTTTCGGAAATACCTGCTCGACCCACAGAGCCAGCCAGTCATCGTCAATCCTTCCTTTTCTTGTATTTTCTTGAACGCAAAAAACTTAAATCTTCTAAAAAATTTAAGGGGGGTACTTATAACTCTATAGAAGCCCTTTATCTACTTTTAGTATATTATTATCCAAAGTTCCTTGTGTGGTGGAGAGAAAAGCGAAAAAAAGGAGACCAGAACAGAAAATACGCGCAGTCTGATGAGAAATACGCCTTAAGTGGGTCGAGCAGGTATTTCCAGAATCACCGATAACATGCCCGTGCGCGTGATGAGCCACTTCGCGTGATGGGCCACCCACGCCAAAACACTCAAACTTCACAACCTCATAACTCTACCATTATGGCTCCAATTAACGACGCGCTTGCAGATCTAATGTCGCTAAGCCCTAGCGAACAGTTTTCGTACCAAAAAGTAGCTAAAAAGTATGGTGTTTCTCGCTCAACTTTAATGCGAAGGCACCATGCTACAACACAGCCACACGCATTAAAGATTATCAACCAACAAAAGCTTGCTCCACAACAAGAGGCAGAGCTTGTTAAATATATAGAAGGACTCACAGCACGTCACCTACCACCTATAAGAGAGATGATACGAAATTTCGCGTCGACAATAGCCAAGGAGCCAGTGAGCGAGAGCTAGGTTACGCGCTTCATCAATCGGCACAGCATCTATCTTACCTCGCGATGGGCAACTGGTATGGACAGCAATCGCCACCAAGCCGACTCAGGGGATAAATACAGCCTGTATTTTAATATCCTAGGTGATAAAATCAAGGAATATGGTATTGAGCCTCGTCACACGTACAATATGGATGAGAAAGGCTTCCTTATCGGTATCATTGGCCGATCGAAACGAGTGTTCAGCAGACGTATGTGGGAGAAGAAGGAGGTTAGAGCATCTCTACAAGATGGCTCTCGCGAATGGATTACCCTCCTAGCATGCGTGTGCGCTGATGGATCAGCCTTGCCGCCAAGCCTTATCTACCAGTCTACCAACAAGGACATCCAATCAAGCTGGGTTAAGGATATCGAGGCAGGAAAGCATAGCGTACACGTCTCCTCTTCACCCTCAGGCTGGACAAACAACGATATCGGCCTTGCCTGGCTTGAGCAGGTGTTTGATCGCTACACTAAGGCAAAAGCTCGACGATCCTACCGACTTCTTATCCTTGACGGCCATGGATCTTATGTTACTATAGATTTTATCGACTATTGCGACAGGAATAGGATCCTCCTAGC